>CAIGRS010267504.1:0-14608 GCA_903798395.1 Fraxinus floribunda | reverse complement strand
GAGAATGAGAATGAGATAGAGAATGTGTGCCAAACATGGGCTAAATTTAAATTGTCGCCACGTAACAAATTAGCTGCGAGCTAAAGCTATGGTTCAATTATATTAATTACTAAGTCTCTGTTTGGCAAATCTACTCATGATTTATAAAGATGAATAGTAAGAAAATAATAGTGAATTTTGTTAAGATTTGAGATTTCATCTTATTAAGAGTAGTAGTTCAAATCCTTATAAATTAGTCTGTATTTTCATCTTTATTCAATGCGGGATTTTATCCCTTAATATGCCTTCACAAAATGGGGCTCATTTGAGCAGACCAATATTGAAATTCGCGTACTCAATTTTTTGAGTCTTAATCGAATTGAATCGAACGTTAGAATTTAACGGGCTCTGATACTATGTTAAAATTTTGGGGTTACGTTTTAAAATGTCAACATTATTAAGATGAGTAACATAAAGGTCTATATTTTCATTTTTATTCGATGTGAGATTTTATCCCTTAATAAATCTCAAGAAATGTGTGTGGATAATAATAAGTAGTTGTTATGAATATAAGATTGAAATTAATATTTGACTTAAATTTTTATCATTTTTTTTATTAACCCAAATAGGGGCTAAGTTTCGCAATAGGATGAAAACTCCCTCCAAATTTATGTCAGGTTAATTCTTTTCGTTTTCATCATTCTCGACTTCATTTTTTTTTTCCTAAAAGTAATTGCCGAGCTAATATGTTAAACATAATTTCTACGAAGTCTCTATCAACTTGTTTTTGTGGAAAAAAATATCCTATCTATCTCAATCACGCGGCAAAAGTATTTTAAGAATCCACATTCCATTAGGAACGCTTTGAGCTCTATCCTTCTCTTATTGGTCGTGAAACTTTCAACTGAAGTCTGAATATACATCTGTTGTGTATCTTTAGGTTCTTTACATACATGAGTTTATTTATACCAATCTCATTGCAGTGACATTAAGTTTGACAAATTTTTTTACCGTGTGAGATAACAAACTTTTTTATCCTTGATTTCAACTACACTGAGTGCGTTTGATTGCATCTATTTCATGAAAAATGTCAATTCTTCACACAAATTCCTACTTTTGAGTGTTTGATTGTTAATTTTTTTCAATGAAAATATGCTCAATTTTCCTTTTAACATTTTATTTGGGGAGTAGATTTTAAAATAAACTAACTTACATTAAACACGACTTAACTTAAAAATATAAAGAATGTTAAAAAAGTAAAACTTATATTATTATGTTTAATACAATTATAGGCTCAACAAGCAAAATGTCGTTGTAGTATAGTGGTGAGTATTCCCGCCTGTCACGCGGGTGACCCGGGTTCGATCCCCGGCAACGGCGTTTAATCTTTTTTCCTTTTGTGGGGATTCATTTTCCTGCGAAATTGCTTCAATTTGGCTTCAAAAAATCATGGGTCAACCACGTCAAATCTGCTGGGTTCGATCCCCGGCAACGGCGAAATTTTACTTTTGGATACTTCATTTTTTTTCACCCGTCCCAATAAGATACTACACCAATCCAAGCCCACTAAAAAAAAAGAGAGAAGCAGCCCAAAGAACCTGGCCCAGTATTTTCATTGACTCCGGTCAAATAAATGAATTTTTCCGACATTTTGCTTTAATGGTTCTAAGACATTATAAACAAAAACATATAAAGAAAAAAAAAATGAAAAATCGAAGTTTTCTAGGGTGACTATATTTACACAATGAGTTCTTTTGGGGCTAAATATATTCACAATACATTCTTTAATAACATCACTACATTTTAATTGCACTAAAGGTCCACAATTTTACTCATTCATATATTTATGTCCTCAAATTTTTCCCATTGCATTCTTGTTTTGAAATTAACACGACTTATCCTTGATAACAATTTCAGTCCAAAAATTTCGTTAAGATGGAACAAAAAACTTATTTGTCATCATATTTTAAATAATACAAAAAATAAACAATAAAAGATTATGATAAAAAAAAACATGTCCATTGTTTTGAAGCATGTTAGCAGTATTTTTGCAAGAAAATTGTGATTTAAGGATAATACTTGCTAGTTAATGAAATGTTAAATATAAGAAAAAATTATGATATAAATGCGATGCTGAATAAATTTTAAAGAGTAATATGTGATAACTTTTGAAAAGTGAAAATGAACTTTTGAAATTCGAAAATTGCTATTGAATCGAACGTGTTTGATTAATTTTATAAAAGTGTTTTATCTAATTATAAGAGTTTTTAAAGAAAACTGATCCGATGTATCTTTCTCTAAAGGTATTTTCGGAATAGAAAATTCTTTTAAAAGCTAGTTTTCAAATAAAAATAAAGATAATCTTTTCCAAAATTTCTTCTATAAAGAGTCTGTTTGGTACCGATTAAATCCGATTAAAATTGAAAATATAATCGTTAGTGGGTGAAATGTCATGTCAAACGGAACTCAGATAAATCAAGGGTTAAAAAATTTTCATCCTAATTGATGCTATTTGTGTAAAATGTAAATTCGTTTCTGAATGTTTCGTCAAACGATGTCGTATACACCTTCGTCCTTTTCTTGTGTAAAAAGATTTTGGTTTCTCTTATTTACCTTTTCTCCTCAGTCCTCTCTATCAATTCCTTCACATTCTCACACAGGCAAGAAAAAAAATCTAAGTAACAAATGGAATCGCCGAAGACAATTCCACACGAAATCGGAGGACTGAGAAATGATCCACTCCGAAATGGACTCCATGGCGTCAAGAGTGATATTGTTGGATCTCACCCCCTCGAATCTTCCTACCACTCGGTAATTTATTCATTTTTTCGATTTATTCATCTATTATGAATTTCTTGGTGTTTAATATGGTGTGCTTGATCAGGCCAAAGAGAGGCAAGAGGATATGAAGAAGAAGATCTTAGCGAATACCTACGGGGCGGCTTTTCCGTTGAAGATGGAGCTCGACCGTCAAATTATTTCCAAGTTTGTGTTTCCTTAGCTCTTAAAATTTTGGTTTTATATCGTATTTATTGTAATCTTTTTCGAATATTGATGTATTGAACTGGAAGTTAGGGTTCAAGCTGCAATTTTAGGGTTTCTTTTGGATGTTTTGTTTTTGTTTTCATATTTTCTGCAAAAATGCTGATGTGAGGCTTTGCTTACAATGCTACTGCAAAATGCTTGTCCCTCAGTTACAGAAATGGTGTTCTGTTTCCGCTTTTTCAGTCACCCACATGATTTTTCAGAGCTATCTTTCACATTGTGTTAAGAGTTTTTAATTACAATAACATTCTAAATAGAAGTATTCAATTTGAATTTTATTGTTATGTAAATAATTGTCCTCAAGTATGCAAGTAATAGGAAACCCTTCAAATAGTAATTTGATTGACCTAAGAAAGTGAAGTCTTAAGATTTGTTCGCATTTCCCTTTCACTTGTGGAGAGAGAATTTTGTGTGTGAGTTGGGGAAGGGGGCTGCATTGGCCATCTTTTTATTTTGTGAATCGCAGTCAAAAGGTTTGTACTAAATCAATGGTATGAAAATTTAAATATGTAAAATTTAGTGGGTGTTTGGTGGGAATTGAAATTAGATTTTTAGTAGATTCTGATAGAAGATTTTGAAATGTGTGGTTGAAAAGTTGTGGATATATGAAAGATGTGGTTAATATTGATTATTTGACTTTTACTTAGATTAACATCTGATTTTAATCCGAAACAAATAGTTCTTTAATATCTAGAACGAAGAATAATTCTTAACAATGTACATTTTGTTAGTAGGATTTTCATTTCTGAGCAACCAGCATGTTATTTTCTCATATTTTGATAATCTTGACTGAAACTGATATGAAGCTTCACAGAAGCGCTGATATGGTGTGCGTGTACATTGCTACTGCAGTACTGCAAATTAATTACTGAATGAATTCTTGCTTAATTTTTAATGCTAATTTGCTGAAGTTTCTCATTTATTGACCCTCTTGAAGATTATTTTCAGTTCACGGATTTTGAAAGTTTGAGCACAAAGAGTGGACATAAATTATTCTTCTTTCTTTGTTATTGTGAGGCATGATAACAATGTCTTTGTTGGTAATTATGTGCTTCAAGAAGCTATATTTTAGATTGACTGTGAAATAAGGTCTGCAACTTGCAATAAGCTTTTCCCTATGAAATTTACATTTTATTGAAGCCATCCTGTAGCTAGTTCTTCTTGTGTCCTGTCAAATTATCTTGTTCTTATTTGTACGACTTGGAGAGGAATAGTGTATTTGTAATGTAGTATATATTGACAAATATGATCCTATTAATGCTCTACTATTATTTAGAATTTTATTTTGTTAATATGTTCCAGTATTTTTGAAAATGAAAGTGAAAATCATGGAGCTGATGTGAGGTTATCTCTAACTGATCTTTTTGAGTTTTTTGAAGTTAATACAAATGCGGGAGTCATTGACCTAAGACAACACTTTTTTTTAGAGCTCTCCTACAGCAGGCTGTGGAATATGAAGCTTGAGGATGGATATTTGGATTTTATATGTCCAAATAGTGTGGAAAATCATCTTAGCTAAAAGGATATGAATATGACTGTGCCCTCGTTTGATCCTCATTTTTTTTTTCATAATACATTTTTCTCTCTCATTTTCTTCAACCACACGTCATTCAATAAAATAATATTATACGCAACCCTAAACCTTTTACTTCATTTTTAACCCCACATTCTCCATCAATCTACTATTCCAAAATATATTATAGACTAAAAATGGGGCTCAAATAGGCCATATATAAGCATATCATGGATGAAGGGCTTGGGTCTTGAGTAGGAGAAAGAAGAATAAGGAGCTGTTGTGGGACTTATGAATAGCACTGGAGCATAGTAACTTTTGGGAAATTGGGGAGGATTACTGAAGATGTTATGTTGTAGGAAAGTAATGAGATTTAGAAGTATGTAATTTGCAATGAGAAGAAGAATATAAGTACTGGAATTGTGAAAAAAGGTAAATAGAACTTGTTTTGGTGAGGCAGAAAAAAATCAGAACCTTCACAAGTACTGTACAAAGATGTCATCCAATCATATATTCTCATAATAATAAATTCTATTATGATAAGTAGATTAGCTCGATATTGTTGACCTATAGGGCTCCTTTTCTAAGATTCAAGACTTTCCTAACACAAATGTAACTCTGAATTGACCTAAATAAACTTAGTCCCTGTTTGGTTTAAATTAAAATCAGAATTTTAGTAAATTTCGATAAAAGTTGATGGAATGTGTTGTTGAAAAGTTGTGGTCCCATTAAAATATTATGTTAAAATTAATTGTTAACTTTTGAATTAGATTTTAATTGGACTTTTTAGCAGTACCAAACTGGGGCTTAATAAAAAATTCTTGACCTACTGTGCCTATTTAGTACTGTAAGTCTGTAATTGATAAACTTGCCAGATTTTATCAACTGATAAATGTAGTAAGATATACCTAATGGTAATATTCAGCTGAACATTGCCTAAAGCGTAACTTTGATTCAAGCGTCACCATGGTCACCTTCTCTGGGAAGAAAGCTCTTTGTAGTTGATGCCTAACACCTTTGTTTCCAAGTTCTAACTTCTGATTGAACCAGATAATATCTTCGGCTTCAGTCGTGCTTCTTTGTATCTAAAAGATAGTTTATTTTTACTATTTTCAAATGATAGGCTCCATCCTTTTCTTGCATCCAACTCAGAATTTGAATTTGTTTCAGTTATTTCTTGGTTTTCGCTGGCTTGGAATGTAGGCTATGCCTTCTTGCGTTCCTATTTTGAGTAACCTAAATTGCTAAGATTTATTTTTTGTGGTGGTTGTAAATGTGGTGCGGCTCTTTTGGAGAACTGTGCAATATTATCATACATCTCATTAACTAGCAGTATATAGATAATGAAGCTTTCTGATGCTTAAATAATTCTCTGCAATTTCCAGGATCAAGTCTGTTAAATTTTCATCTTTCGTTTTTGAAATTCTGTAGATTTCAAAGGCCTCCTGGAGCTATACCATCTTCATTTTTGGGGTTGGAAGCCATGACTGGAACTCTGGAAGATTTTGGTTTCCAGGACTACCTCAATGGTAACAAAATACTAATGAACTGCAGATTTCAAAATTTGTTTACTATTTCTATGTTATTTGTTTTTCTACATGTTAAATTATCTATGGTATATAAGGAATCAAGTTAGATGTATGCTTTGGTGAGTTGTGGTTCCAGTGCACAAATGACCTTAAAATCTAATTCTTACATGTTGATTTGCATCGTCTTTCAGATCCAAGAGAGTCGGAATCATTCCGTCCAGTTGACATGCATCATGGAATGGAAGTGCGTTCAGGGATGTCGAAAGGACCAGCCTGCCACAGTTTCATTTGAAGCACTGAAATTTTCTTAAGAACGAACGAACTTTTGAGTTCTGCATTGCGGTGCAACTGAAATTAAGCTTGTTTTAATAACTATTAACTGATGTGAATGGTATTTTTAAATATTTGTCCAACTTAAGAAGACAATTTTTTTTTTTCCCTAATTTCTTTCTATTTTTTCGTTTCGTGTTATACATATATATCTTGAGACAAATGGTAAGAATGATTAATAGCAGGGTGGAGAGTTTCAAAAATTGACTAAAGAAATATGAGTTATGATGTATACTTTTTGATGATAGATTATTCCAAAGTGATTTTTTGGAGAATATATAAAAAATAGGAAAAAAAGTTGTCGTGTAGTTTTAAAATTATTTTATCGAGAGAATATTTGATTGAAAAATTAAATGAATTTTAAAGGAACTTTTACCAAACATGGATATAATAGTAGAGCGTAATATTATTTAATATCAGTAATGTGAGCATCGATGGTGGTCATACTTGATAGGTGAAGTTAAATGAATGTTTTTATTTTGCATTAGATGAACATATCATTGACATCTAATTGTTACATAAACTAAAGAAAAGCATCAATGATTTTAAAGAGCATTATTCAGAGGGTGTTTGACACTCATTTTAGTTGGAAAATGTGTTTTTAAATAGTGATTGATGGAAGAATGTATGGTTAAAAAGTAAGGAAAATTTTTAGGCTTATGTGTAATATTATTTTATTGATAGAATGTGATTGAAATGAGGAAAGAAAAAAAAAATGAGACTGAGAAAAAAATGGGTGCCAAACGGGGACTCAATAACGAATGGAGATGGGCAAAGCATTTGGTCCTGTTTGATTCCGTTAAAAATTTTCTATTTAAGAGCTTGTTTGGGAAAGCTTAAAATTTAATTAAAATTGAAAACATAGCCGTTATTGTATTCAACTCGCTTAATAAAAGTCAACAATAACGACTAATTTTTCAATTTTAATTCGATTTTAATCTCTACCAAACACACTCTAAATTCGGAATAATTTTCTCTAAAAAAAATTTTAAATTAAAACAAAATAAAGGGTGTTAATAAACCCCTAATCACGTCAACCCTTCCTTAAGTACTCCTCTTAACAATAGGAAAATGAATAAAATAATACCTTCCGTAATGGACCCTCGCCGGATGCCTCGAACTGTAACCGACCCGAAAGTCCGGCGAGTCGGGTTCTTCGCTCCCGTGGCCCCACCCGATGTATCTATGTTGGTTCCGCCACGGCCGACCACTCCTTCCCCTCCGGTCTCGGGCAACTCCTTGTCCCCCGTCATGATCCCTCCTCCGCGACACCTCTCCTCGGACAACGTCCCACTCTCCCCCCACATCGCCGTCGACTCCTTCCTCCCGGTTGGCAGCTATAACGCTTCGGAATTTTCATCCCCTACTGCAACTGAGGACTTCTCTGAGGACAACTTCTCCAAAGACACCGGCTGGGTCCTCAATGAGAATTCTGGTAAAGCCGCCGTGAAACAGAATACCCATGCCGCCAGTGGATTGACCCCTGTCGTTACAAGTTAGGTTTTCATTAGTCTTTTTTGTTTTCCTTTTTTAATATTTCTCCGTTTCCTTTTATTTTTAAGCGAGTCTAATTGAATTTTGGGTTTGATTCTGTAACGTGGTAATTTGTTAGATGAATGGCCACCTATGGAGGTGCAGAAGGAGCAACCGCCAGCTAGTTCAATGCCGAAAAAGGAGAAAACGACAAAGGCTGAACGACGTGCTCTTCAGGATGCTCAGCGAACCGCCAAAGCTGCTGCTAATGGTGATTCTTTTCACTTGTTTACAGATATATTTTTTTCTCTAACTATGCTTCTTATATAATTTTTGAGTTGATGTGTACTCTATTAGTTAACTTCCCGGAGCTACAATTTTGCTCTGTGTGACTTTCTTTACTTGTTAGTATAGTGATCTGTAATTTGGTGCTTTGCTTTTTAATATTAGCATGTATGATGTATCTGGTCATAAACTTGTCTACATTTTGTCAGAAAGCAGATCATTCGAAGAAATACTGACTATAAATGAATATTGTACGAATACTTCATATTCCATTTAAATATTTTGGATAACATATGGGTGTGTATTCATTTTCGTTTGTATGTTATGGTGCTACATGATGTCAACAAGTTCATGATTTTCATGGATTTCAGCGATATCAAGGCTTCATTTTATTGGCTTTTTCAATTTTTTCACACTTCTAATTGCTTTAGTGCTACCCTTGCATTTGCAAGACATGTCCTGCATCTTTTTGGGCATTAGGGGAGGCGTTTTTACTTTTTAAATCAATAATAGAAGATTCTTTGCTACCATGTTTAGTTGATACATGAAAGGATTCTGTGATGTGCACTGCTAACTCCATTCCTCAGCGTTAATAAGTTGCCTATATCATCTCCTTTGACTTTTGGGGTAAATAATGGCAAATATTATCTCAAGGAGTTTGTTCTGATTAATATCTTTATGTTTTTGGAATCCAATTTGTATTCTGTCTTATACTTTGATGATCTGTTCATCTCTTTATCCAGCTAGTGGAAGTAAGAAGTCTACTTCTGCTTCTGCAGTGGTCAATTCAGCCAATGCAAATACAAAAAAGGTTGCAAAGGCTCCTCCCCAAAAGAAAGACTCAGTTGCAGCTTCTGAGAAAAGAGGTGGCGATCGTCAAACAGATAAAGATAGGAAGAAAGATGCCCCTCATCCTCGTATGCAATTTGATGATGAGGACCGAGTTGAGAAGGCAAAGAAGCGGTCTGTGGTAAAACAAACTGAATCCAGGAACAGAGTTGAACTATTTAGACATCTACCTCAATATGAACATGGAACTCGGCTTCTTGACCTTGAATCAAAGTTCTTTCAGCTTGACACAGTTCATCCTGCAATTTACACGGTAGATTCTTAGATAATTCCCTCAGTAACATTTATTAACTTAAATCCTTACGATTTTGGAATAAGAACCCCACCGAAGGCACTTTGTTACAATTATTTAGTTATGGTCATATAATCTGGTTTCAACTAGTAAATACATGGTCTGCACATGAGATCTCATCTGGGAATCATGTGGTGGAAAGCTGCTGCTTCAGATAATAAATAAACCAGTTCATCTCTCTCTATCTCCTCATACACTTTATCCTGATTATGGGGTTTATTTGTTGTCAGGTTGGGCTGAGGTTTTTGACCGGGGATATATCTGGTGGCAATGCCCGCTGTATTGCAATGCTTCGGGCATTTCAGGAGTCAATCAAAGATTACTCTACTCCACCGGAGAAAGAACTTACCAGGGACCTCCCTACAAAGATAAATGGTTACGTCTCATTTCTGATTCAATGCAGGCCCCTTTCAATTAGCATGGGAAATGCAATTAGTTTTCTTAAACCCAAAATTCCTGAATTACCTTCAACCATGTCCGAGTCAGAAGCAAAAGCAAGTCTTCTCTCAGATATCGATCGCTTCATAAATGAGAAGATAATTCTAGCAGAAAAAGTAATCGTGAGGCATGCTGTAACAAAAATTAGGGATGGTGATGTTCTTCTCACGCATGGATCATCATCTGTTGTAGAAATGATATTCTTATGTGCCCAAGAGCTTGGCAAACAGTTCCGAGTTGTGATTGTGGATTCACGTCCAAAGCTTGAAGGGAGGATGTTACTTCGTAGGTTGGTGGGAAAGGGTATTAGTTGTACATACACTCATATAAATGCCATTTCTTATATAATGCATGAAGTAGCACGAGTATTTTTGGGTGCTTCATCGGTGTTGTCTAATGGAACGGTTTATTCGAGGGTTGGCACTGCATCTGTTGCTATGGTTGCCCATCAGTTCCGTGTTCCAGTCTTAGTATGTTGTGAAGCATACAAGTTTCATAAAAGGGTTCAACTTGATTCTATTTGCTTTAACGAACTTGGTAAGAATTTCTTTATTTTCATTTTGATATATCTCCATTAGATATGGCTGTGTATCCTGTATATAACGTTTTCAACTGTTCTCACATTATTACAGGTGACCCTGATGCTATTGCAAGGGTTTCTGGCAAGGAGGATATCAATTATTTGAATGATTGGGCCAGTTGCCAAAATCTTCAACTTTTGAATCTGACGTAAGTTTTATTTTTTTGATTCCATAGCATTTGACCGTGTATGGCAAGCTAAAGTTTTGATTTTCCGCTGTAACAGCTATGACGCAACACCTTCGGACTACATCTCAATGATTATCACAGAATATGGCATGGTAAGTCAAAACAAGGTTCATATAAATGATCATATTCTTCCATTAGATTTAGCAATGAATATGCCTAAAAATTTCAATAGAAGTAATCCTAGAGTGGATCATGAGTTTGCGTCTTTACGGTTGCATAATATATGGGGGTCGCCGCTACTCCTGGACATGTATAATAATTGTGTTCATGTTCCTTACCATCCTTTAATCTTCAAGCTCTGATCATTGTATGTTAAAAGACTAATTACTGTTACTAAAAATAGTCATTAGCCAAAGTAGTGAGTCAAGTCACAGCGTACTCGACATAATAGGTGAGCTGGGCAAGCTTGATGAGTACCCTAAAGATGACGGTGTACTCAGGGTACTATACAACTTCGAAGATCTCATAGTTCAGTGAATAAGCTACAAATTATTCATTTTAACTTGATCTTGTTCTCCACAAGTCATTTTAACCAGTTCTTTTGCTCGATTAATGTGATCTAACTATGCATGTTTGAAAGATGATTTTAGTTTCATGTTAGAACTTAATTTATCATACTATTTTTTCTTCGACCAATATCTTGAAGCCCTTTTTGCATCACGAAAACAAAATTAGTTAAATTTATTGAAGCCCCTCTTGAGAGAGAGATTCTCTGGTTGCTTGGCATAACTTATTTCGTGTGTTATGTTAATTGCTTAATGTTAAATGTTTGTTGCAACTTGCAATATCTGCAGATCCCTCCAACAAGTGTTCCTGTTATTGTTCAAGAGTACGGTGGAGAACATTTATTGATTTAGAGATGTAAAATACAAGCTATGCTGGCTTTGCTCGACTTCTCCCACCAGATCTGACTGACAGACGAGAATGTGATTTTGAGAACCCTGCTGCAACATCATGCCGTTTATTTCTTGTTGGATCTCTTTCCTAGTGATTTACCTCTCAACGCGTACTTTTTCTTTTGGTTTACATTTTTTTGCCGACTTAGGGTGCAAATTATCGTCCTCTTCGGGCATTTCTGTCGATGTGTGTTTTGATGAGTTTCTTTGTAATTGTCTGATAATGATAGATGTCTATAAATTTAGAGCAAAACCATCAACCTGAATGGCTGAACATTTATAATACATATATAACTACATAGATGACCAGCTTGCTTTGGTCTCATAATATAGTTATTTTTCTTATCCTTCTTCCCAAAGATGAGAACGAAAATGCTAATTCTTAAACATCGGTCAGTTTCGAGTTCGGCTTAATTCCAGTCCTGACAGATCATCCAACTCTAGGTCCATAGGCAGTAGCAAAATCATTAAAGTTGAAACATCATGTAATCTAAATTTTATATGGAAACCCAAATTTCACTTGATTTTTCTATAAATCTGTCAATACAAGAAATTATTAATTTTAATCTCGCCACATCTCTCTCTACATAAGTGACTATTCTATAGATCCTCTGAGAATGTCACCTTTGCCATACACAGGAGAGACAACAGCAAGAATAACAAAACCTCCCAAAACAACTATCAACATACCAAGAGAGTTCACCAACAATGCCTCAGATGAATAGCGTGATATAATGTTGTGTGTTTGAAGAAACGTCGCTTTCTCTAAAATACCAGTGATGCAAGTAGTGACAGCTAGAGCATAAATATACACACCAAAAAATACATGCCAAGGCAGCAGACTCGCTCTGCCGTTCCTTGAACCACTGGGATACCAAAAGGTTACAAATCCAGCAGCCCACTGCGAAAAAAATTATTGACAAAATTAATTGATGAAACCTGAGAAAATACTAGAGAATTTGTTGAAGGAATGGATTAACAGACTACCTGGATTCCGAACAAAAAAAGGCAGGCTAGGCCAAGCCATGAGTGGAGGCTATAGAAATGGTCAACGCCTTTATCATTGTGAAACTTCCAAGCAGCCCATACTCCAATGACGCTCAAACAGAATGCCAAGAATTGCAAACACAGATGAACTGATTTTTTGAACTTTTTTGTTCCTGAGATAGTCTTGTAGGCCAGCATGGCTGCAGAAATCCATACCAAGCAATAAACATAATTCTGAGAATGCCAGCAAACAGGCAATGATGACTGGGTGTAATAAACAGCTCTGACGATATACAACAAATGAGAAGCATACAAAGAGTTGATCATTCAGACCTTACAATTCATAGATGTAGATCCGGGACCAATGAACGGGGAAATTCCCAAAGCTTTTGCAGTTTGGGAGAGGGTTTTTCATTGATAGAAAAGGGGAATCTACTTGTGTGCCCTTAGGCATGACAATAGATAACTTATAAATCACACTTGATAAGGGTGAAAATCAGTTAGAGCAAGTGGCTCCTGCAGCAAAACTAAATTCAAATGGGGGAAAATTGGTGGGTACAATTGGAAAAGAAGTTTAACATGAAGTATATCTGTATATTAGACCACCAAATTTCCAGAAACTGGTTTTTCAAATATTATAGAGCCAGTTACAGAGATAATCAGCATTGTCATGCAATCATTGGTTAGGGCATGTTGAAATAGCTTTTACAAGTAAATTTAGCAGAACAAGATATAGATGCTAATGATTCAAGTAGAAGTTTTATTTTACGGTTTACTGGTCATTCTCTCTTTCTGAGAGCACAGAAAATACTCCCTCCAGGCTGACTTCAAGGCCCTTTGGACTGTTCAAAGATTTTGAGACAAATACTTCATCTGGGGTTCAAATTCTACTGAGAGATCTATTCCATGATTTTGAGAAGTAGGTATTTGAAACAAGTACCACGTAGGCTATCAAAATTAGAATGTCCTCTTTGAAGGCAGATATTATATTTTAGAAGGGGCGAGCAAAATTGAACGGAACAATTGATTAGATCACCAAACTTTTGTTCCCGAGCAACACAAGTGCAATATTTCGATATGATCAAAATCTACTTGTACTTCACTGTACTGTTTTAAGAGAGAAAATACAAAGCACCTATATCATAAAAAATGTTACCAGCTTGTATCATTGTACCATAAAATATATCCACAAAAGTCCATTTCGATCAAGGTATTTTGGACTTGATAGAAGGCAAATGACTCAAATAATAGTGCAGCAAGTTGCTTAAGTCTAAGCTATGGCTGTTTGATTCAGGCAAAAGTGTAAAGGATAACAAATACGAGATCACAAAAACATTATTCGCGCACGAATAAGCAATATAAATATTAAAAAACAATCAACCCTAACAATGAACACATTGAAGTGTTTCAATAGAAGTTGAAAACAAATACCTAACCTAATTAAGAATAAATTATAACCAAACAAAGTCGATGAACGAAAATTCTAATCAATTAAAGAAAATAAACCCCTAATGAATTATTCAACATTCATCTCCATCAATGTTGCTACCATTCATGTGAAGATTTCTACATACATAACTCACCAAACATATTATCACTTAAGAGGAAGGGAGTCATGATTTTTAGAACAAAGTACACAGAGACAAATCATAACTTGAAAGTATCAAGGCCTTCATCTCAGTAATCCACAAAATAAGAAACAAAGAAATTTGGAAGGTATATATGGCAACTTGATGCTGTTGGTTTAATGCAGCTATTAAACATCAGCCACCATTTTATGTTTTTTTCATAGTCATAAACAATAGATAGAAACAAAGACAGAACAAATTAGTGGAAGTTTTTAGTTACCTTCGATTTATTAAAATAGAAGAAATAGAATTACAAAAGGGGATGGAACGATGGGTATTGGTTATGGAACCTATGGGACATGTTCGTCAAGCATTAATGGATAGGGACAACATATAAAATAATCTTATCTAGTAATCTCCAATAGAAAATGTGACACAATTGGATGTGAGTCAACCATGTCGAAACTTGATGAATAATATCATTTTTCCGGGCAGAAACGAACACTGAGCTGAACTCAGGGACTTCCAAAGCCCTTGAGCAAAACCGGTTTTCTGTTTTGTGGCCAAAATACATCATTTAAGCTGTCAAATTGGGACTGCTATAATTCAGGTGGAAATTGATTTATATTTATTTATGGGGAATTTGGCCATTTAGC
>CAIGRS010267489.1:0-11938 GCA_903798395.1 Fraxinus floribunda | reverse complement strand
AAATTCAAATATTTTTCCTACTTTTTAACTCCAAAAAATCACTGATTCACTATTTCAAAATTCACTTCCCGCCAAAAAAAAAGAAAAAAAAAAAAAACCCTTTTTTTAATGAAAGACAAACAGAGGCTTAAAATAAACAAAAAGTACTATTTATAATTTACAAAATTATTTTTTTATTGTTTTGTCAAAGTAGTTTTTTTAAGTTAAAAGTGATTTTTTTAAAGAAAATGTGTGATTAAAAAAATCATCCGTTTTATTCAGTATTGCACTTACATTCATTATTTTGTAACACTTGTTTAATTTTAATTATTTGAGAAGTGATTATTTGAAACAGTGAATGTGTAGTTGGAAGTAAGATAAAATTATTAAAAATTATGATAAATAGTTTTTTTAGATATAAGTAATTTTCTTTTAGAACATGTTTTGGTAGAGTTGAAAAGTCTATTACAATTGAAAATAAAATCATTATTGGGTTCCACTTGTCTAATAAAAATCAATACGACTAGTTTTTCAATTTTAATCTCCACCAAACACACTCTTAATAATGTATTTTGGAAATTTCACCCTTAAAAAAATTATTGTACGAATAACTCATCTGGAATTTGTTTGACAAAAGAATTTTGAACAACCATATTGCATAAGGTTTAATTTCACAAACGGTCACTGAAATTATCTGAAAATAATAAAACGGTCATGTTCTTCTAGTTGTTCATTAGAATTTTGGGTTAATTTCACAAACGGTCACTGAAGTTACTTGAAAATAACAAAACGGTCACTGAAGTTTCAAAATTTCAGAAACGGTCACTGAAGTTTTAAATTTTTTTCACAAACAGTCACTGAATTTTCGGATTTTTTGGGCGAGTTTGCGGCAATTTTTAGGCAATTCCGACCACTAAAATTGCCGGTTTCGAATACCGTTGGAAAGCCCACAATGTCCTCTTCAATTACCACCAAAATTCTTTCCATAACTCCAAGGGATTCGATCGAAATAAACCCACGAAGTCGGCAACTGAAAAATGTGAAAATCTGTCTAGATTTTCAGTTTTTTTGGTCAAGTTTGCAGCATTTTTTCAGCAACTTTCGACCACCAAAATTGCCGGTTTCGAATATCGTTGAAAAACCCACAATGTCCTCTTCAATTACCACCAAAACTCTTTCCATAACTCCAAGGGATTCGGTCGGAATAAACCCACGAAGTCAGCTACTCAAATTGGGCAGATTTTCGGACTTTTTTGGGTAGTGATTTCGTGGGTTTATTCCGGCCGAATCCCTTTGAGTTATGGGAATATTTTTGGTGGCAATTGAAGAAGACATCGTGGGCTTTTCAACGGTATTCGAAACCGACAATTTTGGTGGTCGGAAGTTGCCGAAAAAATGCTGCAAACTTGACCAAAAAAACTGTAAATCTAGACAGATTTTCACATTTTTCAGTTGCCGACTTCGTGGGTTTATTCCGATCGAATCCCTTGGAGTTATGGAAAGAATTTTGGTGGTAATTGAAGAGGACATTGTGGGCTTTCCAACGGTATTCGAAACTGGCAATTTTAGTGGTCGGAATTGCCTAAAAATTGCCGCAAACTCGCCCAAAAAATTCGAAAATTCAATGACTGTTTGTGAAAAAAATTTAAAACTTCAATGACCGTTTCTGAAACTTTGAAATTTCAATGACGTTTTTATTATTTTCAGATAACTTCAGTGACCGTTTATGAAATTGACCCAATTGCATAATGCATTCGTAATAAGTCAAAATAGGAGGGCTTGAAATGAAAAGAATTAAAAATTCCACGAAACACGTGGCGCACAAATCTCGTTCACATCCAAAAGGCATAACTTTNTTTTATTATTTTCAGATAACTTCAGTGACCGTTTATGAAATTGACCCAATTGCATAATGCATTCGTAATAAGTCAAAATAGGAGGGCTTGAAATGAAAAGAATTAAAAATTCCACGAAACACGTGGCGCACAAATCTCGTTCACATCCAAAAGGCATAACTTTTCCCACGAATAGTATCCAATCTCAGCCGTCCAAATATGCCGCCTCAACTACCCTAACACAAAAATCAACGTTTCACGCGTATCCTACCGTCAAAATATTTGCCGTCCTTTTATTCATTCATAGCCGTCGGATCACTCCACCCCAACCTTTTATTCATTCATAGCCATCAGATCACTCCACCCCCTCAATAAATAACGACCTCAACTCATACCTTCTTTTGTATTCAACATTTCTTTAGCTATATTTGAAGGTCTGCTATCGATTCAGATCTACTCTTAATCGTTTCTCTTCTTAAATTTTTGTAATGTTATCATTGTAGATCGAGCGATCTACGTTCTGATTATGGCCTTCAATAGATTTGCTGCGATTGATTGTTCGACGAGGGTTTGGTTCGGTCAACGGGGAAAATCTGTTAATCGGCAGGCATCAATGGAGCACGGTTAGATATGAAGCTCAATTTGGCTGACGGAACTCGCAGATCTGTTGGTAATATGCTATGTTTTTAGATTGTTTTAGCTTTATTTATATGATCCTTTGATGAATACGATTTTCATGTTGCTGATATGTGTAATTAGCAGATCTGTTGGTGATATCTGCTTTTTATGAATTATTAATGTTTTTTTAGTTTTTTGCAGGTTAAAGGAATAGTTTCTGCTGACAAATCGTTGCAGTTTACGCTCTCCTTTTGATATTTAGCTCGTGGTGGTGTCCGAGCAGCAACATTTATTCATGTTGATGCTTAAGGCCCGAAATCATTTGCGGATACTGGATGATGGACTCGGATAGGAATTCTTTTTACATGGAGGGGCACGGTTCTAACATGTCTTAACAGCTTTCATAATTACGATTCATTTAATGTTAATTCGAAAAAAATGAGCTAGAAGTTATTGTGAGAAGATATATCGAGAAAAGAGAGGCAATCTGTAAAAAAAGAGTGGCTTATGTTTGTCTTGCCGACCTTTGCCATGTCGGGTGCGCTCACATGGCAGGTCAAAAGCTCAATGAAATACATAATTTTTTGGTTTTGAGGAGAGATGGCACGGGGATTTTTGCCCGGCTCTCTCCTCCGTGTGTGGTGTCTTTTTCCTTTTCCTTTTCCCTCTTAGTTCTTGTTTCTACTGCTGCGATAATTTTATTTCTGATTGGTCCTTGAATGGGTTGTGGCCTTTTCATGTATTATAAAGGTCATAAAACCCGTTCAAGGATAAAGCATAATTTCTTTTGCGGAGCAAAGTCATCAGTAAGCCGCTAATGCAAGGATGGGTCTTCTGAAGTATCAACGATTTCCCAAGGTACAACGTTAGACATTTATTAGCTAGCATCTGATTGAATATAAACATTTCGAACTTGCAATTATTAACTATCCCATCTCATCTCATATCAAAGTGGTTAGATAGGAAAGCAATGTCTGCAAAAATTAGGCTTTGTTTTCAGCATATTTTGTTGATAAAAAGTTCGCTAACACGTGAAGTTTATAAAAGTAGCTTGTCGAAGCAATTTGTTATAATAATATTTTAGCGAACGGCAACATGATTATTCGGTTAATCCCATTTTACCTGTGAATAATAAGTAGGTTTCACGTGTAAATCACACGTGACAATGTTAACAAAATTATCTTTAATATCTGGACTGAATTCATAACATTCACTTAATACTTTAAAGATCCATGCAAAGCCAACTCACACGTTTCATTTCAATCGAGTCTTATTGTCCAAATTATGGATTAAATTTATTGCTTGTTGCATATATTTTTTCCTAGTCAGGTACAGATTTTAATTTTATTTATATTGTTATCTACTTAGTGTTGAATTTATTTTTTCATTCTCGGATCTTTATTCCTCCCATAGTGTATCCTAGATGTAATTCGTATTGACCAGAAGCCATCTTCCTGTAATGTAATTGAAGGCTGTTACACATGTATGTAGATGAGGCATGCAGATCTTTAGATTTATACACTAGATAAGCTTTTCACCATCTTCTGTTGGAAATTGTATGCGACTTTTTTTGTCATATTGGTTTGGATGGGCTCAAGAAGTGGAAATACATGAAGATCATCCTGTTTCTTTGTTGATCTGCTGTGGCTGCTGCTGCTAAACTCGGATGTCCCATCGTTAAAAGCATCAGGAACCTGTGGATTGCAATGAAGGTTCATGATATAGATTATTAGATGCTTGTGCTGCGTTCCTCCCTTTGTGCTGTATTGCAAACTCGCTGAAGGTGCGTGCTGATGCTGATTGATATCTATGTTTTGGCCAGCCCTATGTTACAGTACGCACGGGCTGATCATCAAAGTCATGGTACTGTTCACATTTATTGAAACTGTTAAATCCTATAAACGATGCTGTAGGATGTATCATATGTTTAGAGCTTTCTCAATTCACAAACTGGTGGCGATAAATGGTGTTAATATTCATGACAACGGTTGATATGGATCTTGTATCGCCTTGCTGCTGATGCACTAAGTTAAATTTCGATGATTGAGGCAGTTAACGTTACTAATTCAGTTATAATACAATTTTTTGTAGCGTTTAATGTCTTGGCTTCTATCTTATGTTTTTGTAGGTGGACTTGGGATCTATTGTGTTCTGTGTTTGTGTAGATATACGAACTTTAGCTTTGGGAGTAAGCTAACTTGAAGTACATGTCCAATTCGCTGTTTTACAACCTCTGTAAGTGGGAATACATTTAGTCTTATTTAAAATATATAATATATATAGTGGTCAGTGGAGAAATTTGCTTCTTTAGGTATCGTTTGTGATTATTTTATGAATTTAGAGAAAATTAGAAATTAATGTTTATTAATTTTCTGCGTTTCCACGAACTCTGCGAGCAAACACGTACAATTCTTTGTGGGAACCTCTGCCCGATTTGCATCTCAAATTGCGCTGGGTGAATTTATCTTTAAATTTTGAATTCTGGCAGAATTTTAACGTGGAAATTAAATTTCCTTCTGAGCTTGGGGCCATGTGCAACGAAAACAGAGTTTTTCAGTTTTGGTAACGTTAAGAATTTTCTTAATTTGAGCTCGTTTGGTAGAAGATTAAAATCGAATTAAAATCGAAAAATTAGTCGTTATTGTTGATTTTTATTAGATGAGTGAGATCCAATAACGATTATATTTTTAATTTTAATTGAATTTTAATCAGTATCAAACAAACTCTTAAATTCTTGGACTGCTTTTTTAAATGAACGAATTTTTTAGTTTGATTTCCTATTTTTTTAGAAATACCTGTTCTCTTTCTGTCAACTACACAATCTACATTAAAATAATATTTACATGTAACTAGATATTTTTTTCTTATTTTTAACCTTACATTCTAAGTAAATTTACTATTTTAAAATACATTTTACACGGCAAAAAACTATACAACTTATTCATTTTTGCAGCGGTATTTGTACACTGAATTTGGAATATTGCCATATGTTTACTGTTCCTAAGTGCTCTATATCCGAATTCAAATTGTTGGGCAACCAGGATAATCATCGCTAAGCTATGATATGGGAAAAAATATATTTCATAATTTTAAATAAAATGGAGTTGGGTGATGTCTAATTTTGATTGGTTTCATTCTCAACCTGTTTTAGTGGAAATTACTTTTAAAATGTTGGGTAGGAAGAGATAATTCTTTATTAAAATCATATTGGTATATGTCAAGATGCCATTCTGTCGTTTAACTGTAACGCGTCATTTAAACAAGCCATGAATTATAGAAGATTGGATGAAGTATTTTTGACGTCGTGGGCAATTAGATTTGGAAATTACAATAGGTTAAATGAACTTGTGACACTGCGACCTTGTTATCTCTAAATCTACTTCTCTTCACTCTGTTGTGATTGGATGGATCCATAAGCTCAAAAATGGGAGAGTGCTCGATTGCTTTGTGCATTTGAGAGGTTTGGTGGTTCGAATCCACCTGGATCCGCTATTTTATGGTTGTCTAAAATTGAAATTGTGGAGGTTTTTGTTGTGGAAATTTATTTTACATGTTCGTTTACATTAGTTATTAAGTCCATGTTTGATACAAATTTTAATTTAAGTTAAAATTAATAAATAATTTCAATTATGTGTCATGGGTCTCACAATTTTTCAATTACACGCTTCATCAACTTTGATCAAAATTTATTAAAAACTTGATTTTAATTTTCATCAAACAGGGGCTACATGTGTAAATGCCCGATTGTTTTATTAAGTCCTGATTCCATTATTTTTTAAAACTCATTTTTATGTTTAAAACACATTTTTAATTACTTTCTCATAAAATAAGTTCGGTTGTGCAAATTCGATTGTAATGCACGTACATCACCACCTACAAATTTGTTTACGAACCATCGATGTGACAATATTTGATTATGTCAAAATCTCATTAATCAAAATAAAAAGAAAAAATTCACCCATTTTTTTCTTGGTACTTTTATCAAATTTTTTCTTTTAAAAAAATTATGTAAATGGTGATTGTACAATAAACATTTTTCAAATAAATTTACACGTAAATTTAAATTTTTTTTTCTTATTTTTTATCACATTCATCAAAAAAATATTATTATTTCAAAATACATTTCCCCAAAAAATAGTTTTCAAACAGGAGCTAAATGAAGAAAAAATCTGCGTGTACAGAAATTATTTGCCAGAAAAATTTCAGAAAACTCACATGAACAGTAAAATATTGTAAAAAAAACCATCCCACCCACCCCTCCTACTGTGAGACTTCTGGCCAGTTTCTGGCAAAAAAATTCTGTACGTCTAGTGCAGCTCAAACCCACTAGAGAATGATAACATGCATTTCTGTCTTTTTATTTTCTGAAGGTGTAATTTTGTTTTTTATGAAGATGTATGCGTTTTGTGATTCCTAATCGTTTTATTATTTGTTTAATTATCTTCTGTTCTTATAAATATATATTTTATTACAAATTTTATCTTTAGCCAAAAAAAAAACTTTAATCAGTGTTTTAAATGATGAGATGGGACTTTTTTTATGAGATGTGAGGAAAATTCCTTTCAGACAAAGTATACAAAAAATAGTTCACGCTCACTTTTATTTTATTTATTATTTATTTTGTTATTAAGTTTTTTTTTTTCCTAAAGCCTATGCTTGTGTCATTGTAATCGTGAAAGATGATGAGTTGCTATTAGGGATCCAAAGGTATGCTTACGGGCATTGGTTTGAAAATGATACAATTATTTGTTTTGAAAATGATCCAAAGGGATCCAAAGGTATGATAAAATCTAATTTTCATCAAAATTAAAGTCAATAATTAATTTTAACCACATATTTCATGAGATCTACGACTTTTCAAACACACATTTTATTACTTTTATTAAAATTTAATAGAAATCTGATTTTAACCTCTACCAAACATGGATTAAATAAGTTTAAACTTCTTGGGATAAACAAACAAACAATTAAATGTAGATATGAAAAGTCATTTGTCTCACGTTAAGAAATAGTTTGCTTTAAATAGCTAAATTTGGAGGAGTAATGTTATTTAACCCCATTAGAGTTACAATCCAATTTAGGCGGCGTTGATGAGACATTAAGAGATAAGTAAAATTAAATAAGTCATTTAATTCCACATATCGTTTAGCCTATTATCTAACGTCATCTAGATTGATGTTGCAACCCCAATGAAGCTACATAACATTACTAAATTTGGAGACTTGAGTTTAGGTCCCAGTCTTCGGAAGATAGAGGACTTACATGCTGGTGGATTTGGACTAAATCCACACGCACACTGTTGTCGGCCCGATTGGATCGAGCGTTGGTTATGTAACTTGGGCTCAAGAATCAAACCGTGACACAATGATTTAAAGTAATGCTAGTTAGCATCATTGGCATCAAGCATCAATTTATGTGGCAATTGCATGATATTAAATGATAAATTCACTTCAATGCAACGTCCCGTGATTTATCTAATATAATCTATCAAGTGTGGCTACCTAGACTATTGCTCTAACATCACTAGTTCTAAATAACATTATTCAATGATATATATAATAGAATGCCAAGTGTCATAGGCTTCTAAGAAGGCGATCGTTAGTTCTCTAGTCAGATTTGAATGGCTATGTTTACTGAGACATAACTTTTCAGCAATTGTGACTTTTGAGACACAACTTTTCAAGTGTTATAAATTGACCCCTCCACTTGCAGATTTGGAACACTACTAAAGCTTGTGCGTGCTGCACTAAGAAATATTTCTTCATAAATTCCTCCTTTTTCATTTCTAAGAGAGTTCGAAACATTCGTTGATTAATTGGTCTACGTAATACAAAGTATTCCTATTGCAAAACATGATCATTGTGTCTTCATAGACGAGTAGGGCTGGACTTGAAAATCACAGCCCGCAAAATCGACCTGACCTGACCCGAAACGGTTCGAGTTGGCCGATTTAGGAACAAATATGGGTCAGGTCGGGGCAAAATAATTTAAAAATAATTGTGGGTCGGGTCGGGTCGGCCCAAAACCGATCCAGTGAAACCCTATTATTCTGCTTACTCCTCTTCTGAATCACTACAACAAATACTGCTCCCATTGTTTCAGACCAATATTTTCGCCTGCGGTGGTGGTTTCTTGTCCAGTGCTCTTCTGCTTCACTCTTCTGTAGACCCGAATGCCGATCCATCGCTCTACCCTCTTCCCAAGGCCCTCAGCCGGCTTCAAGAAGCCAAATTCTCCTCTTCTCTACCGCCATCAGGACTGCCAAGTCCAAGCCCGTTTTCTCGTTGCCGCCCACAACCTGGCCGTGGTGTCCCCTTCAAATTTCCACTCTTTTTTCCCTTCAACAAAAGGTGACCCCATTTCGTCACAAGATGAAACTTATCTTTTCCTCCATTCCTTCATAGAAATTGAGGTAGAGAGGCCCGTAATTCCAGCATTGAACAAAAATTCAATACCTACCCAACAATATTAACTTCTCACATAAATTTAATTACCTATTTAATGCATTCAAGTACGCCAATAGTTGCATTACCTTTGGAGCAAAGGATTTGAAAACTCCATTCAAAAATCCAGCACATACACACAATAGCACGTAGAGAGAGGTAGTTGATGGCCATTGTGATCAAGAAAAAACGAGAAATGATCAACATCAAAAGCAGAGGCATAAAGCAAAAATGTCTTCATTTTAGTGAGAGAAAGGTCCAGGAAGAGGAAGGGACGGGGACGCGTGGGAGTGGAAGAAAAAGGTAATTTGTCTTTTTAAAAAATTACCCGACCCGAACCGATTAAGGTTATTAGCCGGATTGGGTTGGTTTTTGAAACAGCCCAAAATTGAGAATATCGGGTCGGGTCGATTTTGGGCCAAACTCGACCCGATCCATTGCCCACCCGCATAGATGAGTGCCCAAAAAATGTTAGTACTTGTGTATGACATTATCGTCTTGAAGAGAAAAAATGCAACTCTTGTTTTAGCCATATTTAACTTTCTACATTTTCCTTCTTTTGCATTTTTGATAAAGTGGTAAGTCATTATTTTGCCTACTTAATTTCACGTGAAAAAACATTAATAACATAATATGAATCAACACTACCAATATTTTTAAGCAACAAAAATAAAAAGACACATTAGAATACTATCTATGCATGCTCTGGTAGGGTTTGACCCAAATTTGTGGAATAAAAGAGTTTCAATTAGGAAAAGGAAAATATAATTCTAGTTAAAATATCACCCCGCATGCTCTGAAATTAAGGTCGGAAGCATTAGTCCAACGACCATCGTAATTTACAGAAACAATGATGATGCCTAAATCCTTGCCAATCTATCATGTCTCTCCACTCTCCATTCAAGGAACGACACTTGACAACTTTGACGTTAACACCTCTACTTCGACCAATAAGTTGCCGTAATGATTACTTAAAGTCAGGCCATCATTACTTGATAGCATAGCTGAGAACTAGACATAATGATGACTTGATGAGGCCGACCTCAGCAACCAATCAAAGCAACATAAATTTGGAATAAGTGGCACACATTTTTAGGACGGTATTGTAACTGACTTCAGTCGGCCAAGTGTATGTATCAATGGTCCCCTCCCAGTATAGAGCTCGGACCCCTTTACAAACAATACTTCTCCTCTCTAGGATACTCTCCTTTTTACTCAAATTATGTACTTTTCCTCAAGAATAAACATCATTTTTTCTCTCTGAGTTGATCAAGAAGTCATATTGCATTTTTTTTTACTTCAACAGGTAGTATTGTATGAAAGACCTACACATTCAAACACGATTTTACCATTTGCAGGAATCTGTGTTATCACTAGTAATTTAAAACAAATTTTAATGTCAACTTCCTTACTTTTGTGGTCTCAATTTTGGTCCAAATCGACAACAAACTTTGGCCTGTTTTTAAACTTTAATGTTTTCTTGCACGTTTTCTATTTATTTTATTAATTTGTTTTCATTTTAACCACAATTTTCACTTAATAAAATAAAATTGAGAGAACTCGTGCTGCTCCCCAAAATTTTAAAATAGGGAAACTTTTTATTATTAGTTTTTAATCAATTGATTTTTTTTTTTTTTTTTCAAGTCTTCAATATTTCGTTTAATTACACAATTAGATCCCAATTAGTCTTCAAATCTTGAAAACCTATCCCATATAAGGAGGAACATAACACTTTGGATTTTACTACATGTACATCAAGTCATACATAATTAATTACATAATACCACATAGTACTTGACAATTTGTCAGTTTAAAGAGTAATGTTATATGTACATAAAAGTGTACATAATGTTTCACATAATTGTCACATGGTTGACCCCTATTGGAGGGTTGCCGGGTGGGCCCTGCAACCCTCCAATAAGGGCCAACGCATAGCATTACTCCAGTTTAAAACATGATCAATTTTTTCATCCAATCATTTTCCTCCACGTCATATCATGTAATCCATTATTTAAATTTTTTTTTTATGTACAAGTAGCAAAACCCACTTTAAAAAATATAACTCGCAAGGATTAAACCACTGTTTAGAGATTTTAGTTGTTTATATAATTAGTTGGAGTAATTTTACAACTAAAATTGAAAGTAAAGGACTAACTTACTATTTAGACCATAAAATCGAGGACCAAGGATATAATTTTCCCGTATAAAAATTCATAGAGTATCTTTAGAAACATACAATGTACAAGAAAACAAAGAGAATTGCCCAATCAGATGGAATTTTAAATAAGCATTGAAAGTTCTTTCATCTGACTTAATTAATTCCACGGTGCATTCCAAATAATTGTATCCACTGGAAGTTTCTTTTAACTTAAGGGTCTGTTTGACAATTTTTATATTTTTGCATGTGTTCGTAGAAGTATTTCTTGAGAAAATTATTTAAATCAATTTCTTTTAAGTACTCTTCTAACCAGACACAACGCTTTCACAAAATTATTCAAATATTTACGAAGCAACTTTTTAGTTTCAAAAATCTTTTAATTCTTTGAAAGTTCGCCAAACAAGCCCTTAATATCTTATCAATTAGCAATAGTCTATCAATTAAGCTGTATGGTCCACAAAGCAAATAGGAAAAATGGGTCAAATTTTGTGTCTTGACTTGACTTTTGGCTTTGCCAAGATTCTGCTTAGAAACCTATTCACATTGAACCTTCCTTGCCATTTAAATAATATTTAAATTAGATGGAATCCGCATCCATGTGACTATTCTGCAAAACTTTGGCACAAAGGTTCTGTACATATAGCATTGTTGATTCACATTTGTCATGCTAAATTAGCCCACCCAACAACTATATTTGATTTTTTTCTACTTAACCACGTATTCACAAAATAAAATATTTTATACATAAATTTAAATATTTTCTTATTTTTAACCACACATTCTCTTTAACAATTATTATTCAAAACATTATTTTGACCAAATAATGGCCATGACTAAGGATGTAAACGGTCCGATTTTATCGATTTTTGACGAATTTTCAAATCAAATCGTTTAAATCGGTTTGA
>CAIGRS010267488.1:0-15543 GCA_903798395.1 Fraxinus floribunda | reverse complement strand
AGACACCCTTCATTCTTCCTCAAATATCTTCTCTGCGCGACACAAAATGTAATCCCGACTACATACACCCTTCATTCTTCCTCAAATATCTTCTCTGCACGAGATAACTGCGCCGCGACTCCATCTCCGAAGCTCCACCAACGCCCACCACACGCCGCCCCTGTCCCCTTTTCTACGCGTCGACTAGTCAGGCTCCGACAGTTCGTCTAACTCCAGCAGATTAGTTTTCTTTGTTTTAGTTNTAATCCCGACTACATACACCCTTCATTCTTCCTCAAATATCTTCTCTGCACGAGATAACTGCGCCGCGACTCCATCTCCGAAGCTCCACCAACGCCCACCACACGCCGCCCCTGTCCCCTTTTCTACGCGTCGACTAGTCAGGCTCCGACAGTTCGTCTAGACTCCAGCAGATTAGTTTTCTTTGTTTTAGTTAATTTGTGTTTATTTGAGTAACTGAGTTCATTTTTGTCCAAGCAATCTCTACCATCTGTTATATAGATTGGCAATTTACTTTTTATCGACAAATTGATTGTCTTTTTGGTCAATCAATCTAACTTGCATATTTTGGTACTCAAAATCGTCGTTTTCAATCCTCTTATTTAAAAAAAAATTTCGGGGGCGGACCACCCCCTGTATTTTCGCCCCTCCAAAACTAAAATCCTGGCTACGTCCCTGGTAAGTTCTTTCAGAAGTCAGAATTAAAATTCTGATCGCAGTGTACAGTTCAAGTGGATTTATAAGTATCGTGTATGTGTGCGATACTTCTATGGTTCTATTATATCGGCCACTAATAATTGTGAGTCATACTAATGAAACTACACTACCCTCTTTATTACTCACCCCAAGGGAACACCACGTGTGAACCACATTAGACTCAAAGGCCACATGTCACAAACGCACATCACTATAAACAGCCCTAATGGTTCAGCAAACCTTCATGTCTCACTAGAGTCACCAAAATAAAGCAAGGGTAGCTACCCAACTTGCCTAATAGAGCAAGGCTCTTTGAGGTCCTGGCTAGGAGAAACAAACGAGCCTTACCCTCCCCTTGAAGACACAGCATGTGGTGACCCGATTTTCCTTTTAGAAAATTGGAAGGAAGTTTATGAAGTACAAATACGTGAATTTCATAATAATTGTCCCAAATTAAGGAAGAGGAGAATATTCCTTTGCAACATTGCAAGAGGACCACTACCACGTAGGCTCAAACCGTTAAAAAGTGCAAAACAAAATCAAACAAGAACTAGTTGGTTGACAACGCTCTCGCCAATCAAAAGATCACATGGACGGAAGGTGCTCGAACAAAAATCCTCACCATCAGCAAGTGTTGCGTACAGGGGCCGCCAAAGGTCTAATTTGCCATTAATTTTTCCTATAAATACTTCATGCAACATGAAGGAGAAAATAGGAAATCTAACCCCTAGCCAAATCTCTGTTCATTTTGTTTCTCTAGACTTACATTATCTTTCAGGCACTAACTTGACCGTTGGAGTGCAAATGGTAACCAGACCACTTCTTGGATACCTTTGCAAACTCACATTTCCTTGTGTACAGCTTTAGGAACAGGTGGACAAAGACATGACTTGGATCTATTTATGTCTTCATCTTACGAGATTTTGAGATCAACACTCTTCATAATAAACATAAACACCTCCTTGCTTATTGGGAAAATTGCAGTTACGGTACCAAACCTTTCACATTTTGCAGACTTTACCCAAACCTTTAATTTGTACCACTCACGGTATCAAATCTTTAAACAATTCGCACTCAGAGTCCAAATTGACAGAGACCGTTAGTTGACCAAAAATTAAAAATTTGACCAATTGTTGACTAATTTTTAAAGGGCAAAATGGTGACTTTCCCTTTTTTCATATATATAAAAAAAAACTAAAATCAAGAACCAAACAACCCTATCATCTTCTCCAACCATCCCATCTCACCCCCAACCCCAACCCACCACCAAACTGTCGGCGCCACCAAACCCACATCTGCCACCATCCAAGGACAACAATCTCTAGCGCAACCTCTCCAACAACAAACTCCACTACAATTTATTATATAAACAAGAACAAAACATGGTTCTATATCAAGATCCCCCAATTATTTCTAAGATTTGCAAGAGAAATTCCAGATTGATCACTTCTTAAAATCTGATTTTGGGTCAACTGATAAATCAAGATTCAACTCTGTTTAGACCTATCCGAAAGGTTCTTGAGCCACCAGAAGCGGAGCAGTACACTGTTCAACTTCCTGAAGGGACTATAGAGGAGGAACTGGATGTTCAGTTTGTGGCTCGGAACGGGAAGTCTTTTTTGATAGGTTTGACGAGTAGAGAGATCAATAATCCACAGTTCCAAGGGAAACAATCTAAGCGCCGTATTCTGAAAACTCTATTTTTGGTTACAGTTTCAACTACTTTTACCCTTCACTGCCGGTGGAGTACGACGACGATTTGATAGTATTTCGGGTGGTTGCCAACGAGCTTTTGAATTTCTCCATCTTTTTTGGGGAGATTGGGATTGCATTAAATCTATTGGATTTCTTTATCATTCGGACGCCGCGTGCTGCTAATTGTGATGGAGTTCATCGGAGAATGAAAATCCCTCTGGCCGATATCCTCCACCATCTCTCCCCCATTCCTCCTGTAAAAAAAAAAAAAACCCCTTGGCCCTCTAATTTTTACCCCAACTCTCAACACACCCACCAATGTACTGCTAGAATCCCCTAAAAGAATCCCTTGGACGGTGCCGGTGTGGTGGTGCCGACAGTTTTGATTTTGGGGTTAGGTTGGGGTGGGGTGGGGTGGGTTTTGGTTTTTGATTAAATTATTTGATTTTAGTTTTTTTTTTATGAAAAAGGGAAAAATTACCATTTTGTCCTTTAAGAATTAGTCAACAATTGGTCAGATTTTTAATTTTTGGTCAACTGATGGTCAAACAAACGGTTTTTGTCAATTTGGACTTCGGGTGCGAATTGTTTAAAGATTTGGTACCGTGGGTGGCAAAAATTAAAGGTTTTGACAAAGTCTGCAAAAATGTGAAATGTTTGTTACCGTGGCTGCAATTTTCCCTTGCTTATTTTATTTTTATTTTTCCTATCCTCAAATGTTCAATCCTAAAACTTAAGATGATGGCAATCATTTGTAGTCTTGGATAAATAGTTAATGCAAATTAATGAATCTTCGAATAATCCTACTCTTGCTTTAGATAGTGATAAGATAACTTGGGGCAAAGTGCAGCCTTGCAGGACACTGCAGAAATGGCAATATGGCCAAGACTCAGGTGCAATGTATGAAAACATTTCATGATCCCACACGAACATTTTCCACTGAGAATAAAAAGCATAGAAGTCAATGAAAATGGATTTTCAAAATGTCAACTATAAAGGTGTCAAAATGGGGCCAGACATTTTTAAGTGGACAGAGAAGATTTTCATCAAAATAAAATTGAAACGAGGCCAATAGCAGGTTCTTGTTCTCAAATAAATATATGGCGCATCAAGGAATTCCTCAAGAAAATTGTTGAGATTAATTATATTCCAATAACAAATAGAACAGGAAAAAAAAAGAGGGAAACAAGAACTCCAATTGCACAAGGGAAAATTTCATTCAAGTGGAATGATCAATGTTACTTAAGGAAACAATAAAGTCCGAGAAATGTTATTACTCACTTTATTACAGCCAGGGACTAGATCTTGGAGAATTTTCATCCTCTCGTTTATTTTTTCCCTCCTTGCCTGCAAAAAGGGGAAATTAAGAAAAGTCATTTGGCATCGATTTCCATGATAATATAATTACTTTCTTAATTGACAACTATCATAGTGTTGAACATCAGAAAATTACATCTTGAACGTGAATTGAAAAAATTCGGAAGAAAGAAATTACTCTTTCAGCTAAACTGTGACTATCAGTGGCTTGACCTCTTCTAGCACGAACATGGATGTAGTCTTGCTTTGGAGGTTCGGCCAGTTTTGTAGGCTGCTCTACCTCCTTGCCAGAATTCCCTTCTACTTCTGCTTTATTTTCACAATTTTCATTTGATCTCACCTTCTTTAACCTTTTATTATCTCCTTTATTCTGCACAACACCAAAAATACATACGGAACATAAAACAAAAATGAAAGAAGAAAAAAAAATTAACTCCCACACGGTAAAACACACACAAACAAAATAAAAAAATAATTACAAAATGCTCATGCGACTTCCGTGTCCCTTTCAATACAGTCATGCGTAAATAACAAAGAGTTTTAGAATTCAATTGATCAAATCAACAGGGAACCATCAAAATTACTATAAATTCCAAGCTTGTATTGTAAAACATAATCATTTACCCACACACTAAAACAACCAGCAATCCCAATGCATTAGTTATAGTATATACCAAATGGTCCAAATCTGGCCAGAAGATTTCTTTTAGGAATTCGTTCTTTCGAATATAAATTTCAATTTCAAATTAATCTATTTTGGTCAGACGAATAAATGTAACTAACATCTATTGTAAAGGAACTAATGCAAGCAGGTTGTATATCTACACGATATGCATAAGCTACGTAAATTGGAAATTGAGTTAAATTCTCAGTCAAAAAAATACCAAGGCATTATTACTATTATTCCCATCGCTGTAGCTACTGGAAGCTCCTTTAACGCACTCATCCTCGTCGCGACGCTTCCTCGAATTATGATTCGATCTCTGGTCAGTCACCATTAGATCCACACTCACATTTCCATACGACGTCGCATTAGCAAACCCCGGCCACATCTCGGCATAGCTGTGCATTCCTCTTCCGCTGTCATTCATGATCGGATCCATCCAAAACCAGACCCGAATCACAGTAATGAAGTGATCATTAATTACACAAATGTCCGCGTATCGATCAATATACAGAAAAGTGTATGTATAGGTGGATGGGGAGACAAGGGAGTATAGATCTCCTTTCAAACAGTGTAGGTTGTTGGGTGCGTACTATACCAACTGGCATACACTAGCCTCCACCACCTAAGAGAGTGATGACTAAAAAAAAGTAGAGAGATGAAGACTCTTTGGGCGTTGAAAAGAAGTGAATTTGAGTGAGCTTTTCTCGGAGCATCCACCGATCATTGTCTTCGGATGACAAATAATTATACTCTACCGCTGGTTCATGTAGACCGGACCATTTTAAAATAAGAATTAAAGCTACATGTACGTTCTTGATGACAAGAATATGGACATTATTGGAATGAATGTGTTCAAAATTAGCGGCAAAGATTGCTATCACACGAAAGAATGTCAAACTTATTATCAAAGATAATATACACGTAATAACCTATAGTCTAGATAATCGTGCAATTTACTATCACGTAGATCGATGATGGTGGACAGATGATGGTGGACAAAAGTTTATATGGACTTATTTCTTGTGAAATAGACATTTTGTTGTATAGATGACTAGACATAAATCTCATATTGACAAATTTTTTTGTAAATACTTTTTTTTTTTATAAAGACAATATTTATCATTCTGTGCTTATTGCTTTTATTTTAAACTATCTCAAACTCGAAGGTCTTATTTTTGGTGTATCATAGTAGTGGTAGTACGATATGGGTTTTTCTAGTTGTGATTTGAGTTTGGTAAAAATGAAGTCCTTTATGCGAAGTGGGACGATCTTAAAAGAACATGTTAAAGTGTGTTTGGTGCACATTAAAATGAGAAAATGCTTTCTTTTGATGTGATGTGATGAGAAATATGTGGTTGAAAAAGAAGGAAAAGTTATTGATGTGANAAAAAGTATTGATGTGATGTAAAATATTATTTTGAGTGTGTTTGGTGCACATTAAAACGAGAGAATGCATTTTTTTGAAGTGATGTGATGAGAAATATGTGGTTGAAAAAGAAGGAAAAGTTATTGATGTGATGGAAAATATTATTTTATTGAAGAATGTGTGGTTGAAAATGAGTAGAAGAATTAGAATGAAAAAAAATAATGTGGGACAAACAGGGGCTTAAAGAGCTAAATATTGGTTTGAAATAATGCTACTCTACTCAAGGTTAAAAAATATGGATGTCAATTTGACTCGTCGACTCTAACGACCCGTGACTCGGCCTAAAAAAAGCTCAAGCCGACACGGCTCGCGACTCGGAGAATTCGAGCCAAATATCGTGTCAAGCCTCATTTTTTGGACATCATCTCGAGCCTGAGCCAGCCAGTAGGCTCTCGTCGAACTACACGATCGACCTTTTTTAGCAGTCAAACAACTGGCAGCACCATAGCTGCCTGAAATAGATAGTGCTGGCTTTAATACATGCAGTTACCACTGTTTGAAACATGCATGTATAGCTGTCTATTTAAAGACAACAAAGCTAGATGCTTTTAAAACAAGCAGTTATAGTTATCTGAAACCAAACAAAAAAATGCTGAGACAGAAACCCGAGCTGAGCCTGGATTTTTCAATCGAGCTTTTGCTTGGCTAAGCTCGGGTAAAAAAAGTTCGGGCCATTTTTTATTTAGTAACAAGTTTCGACTCGACTCGTTTACATCCTTAGTTAACATTGTTCAACGTATCGTGTCAATGTGCAAAACAATACGACACTATATATAATTCCAATTTCTTACCATGCTATATCCAAGTAACCTTTTATTATAAACCCGCGTTAATTCAAAAGTCAAGTTTGATTAACGTGTCCTTGGAAACATAATGTGTTCAAGCTTTCATTCAACATGAATGGTACTAATAGAATGATAAAAAAGAGAGAGGAAAAAAATTAGGGTTTCGAGTTTCGACTATTATTTTGCACAGTGTTGTTTTATAACACGCACCAAATATGTCTCGAAATGGTTGTCGACTTCGATGCAATTAGATAACATATATAATGCCAACGAGATTACTGTTAAAGAGATCTAAGTACATTGATTAATGATAGTTGGTATTATGATTATTCGAATCTATTTGTGGAAAGATAAGTGATAATGATAGTATTTTAGTGTAATTTAAAATCTGGATCGTGACATCGTTTATTGGTCCACGTTTTTAGATTGATGGTTTCGTATACCTAACCAACATGATTTATTTATTAGTGTATTTATTCCTGTTTGACAATCATTATTTCAAATCTTTTTAATTTTCATACTCATTTTTAACCATATATTTACATAATAAAATATTTTTTTAAAAAAAAACTAATTTTTAACCACATATTTACATAATAAAATATTTTATACGTAAATTTTAAAAAAAAAAAACTAATTTTTAACCACATATTTTCCAAATAACCCACTATTCAAAGCCACATTTTCTCAAAATAATGATCATCAAACAATGACTTAAGTCATTTTGGCGAGCTCAAGAAGTGACGTACACTAACCATAAATGTCACTTAAAACACATCACTAATGCTAACTACGATCTATTACAAATTATGCCTTATTTGGGGAGATTAAAATCATATTATTAATATATTTTGATAAAAGTTGATGAAATTTATAGTTGAAAAATCGTGAGACCTATGAAATATGTGATTAAATTTATTTGTTAACTTTAACTTAAATTATAATTTTAATTTTAATTCGTACCAAACATGGACAATATGTCAAACAAAGAATATCAATAAACGAAATAACATGGGCCCACAAAACTTGAAATGTAACTGAATATTGTGTTCCGGGTCAAATAAATTTCATTAGTTAACACATGTTAAATATGATCGACGATGACCGCCCTGAATGGAAGTTGCCTTATCATTTATTATGATGCAATATAATATAAATTCGCAATAATTTTGGACTTAGAGTCTGTTTGGTAAGGCAACTAATCAGATTAAAATTGAAAATATGTTCATTGTTGAGTTCCACTTGTCTAATAAAAGTCAATAATAACTGCTAATTTTTCAATTTTAATCTCTACCAAACACCCTCTTAATAAGAATATAATATCATGGAAAAAGCTACTCATTTAGGCTAAAAAACAAGAAACGAGACAAAATGATGTGTAGGGAAATAATTGGGAGTTGTGTTTAAAACTGTCTAATCCGACGCTGACATGCGTCCCCCCTGAATTTAAATCTGGATTTAAGCATGTTCTTGTAACATTTCTCTAATATCATAGTCATTTTTATAAAAAAATTATAAGATCTTAACACGTTATTTACCTTAGATAACACCAATAAGTGAAATAATTGATGTTGCAAATGCCAAGGCTGGTCAGGTACAATTCTTCTTGACTATCTTCAAATAACAAAAAATTGTGATTTCCACGCACAACAAAAAATTAATAAAAAAATAAGTAAATAATTAAGGAAACATTAAAATATTTAATTAAACAGGAAAATACTTCTAATAATAGTTTTGAAACGGAAGTTGCACTTTCGAAGATAAATTTATTTTGAACTTTTTATATTATGTTCATGTTCGATGTAGATTAAAATTAGATTTTTAGTAAATTTTAATAGAAGTAAATAAAATGTGTGGTTAAAAATAGTAAAGTCGCATAAAATGTATGATTAAAATTAATTGATAACTTTGAATTCAAATTTTAATTTGATTTTAGTCTACGTCAAACATGGGCTAAATACTAAGCCCCTGTCAATAATTAATTTTAACACTTATTTTATGAGTCTCATAATTTTTCAACCACACATTTTACTAACTTCTATCATAATATGTTAAAAATCTTGTTTAATCCCCCACCAAACATCACGTATAAAATTACGATATTTTTTACCCTAAAGGAGTATTCACGTGTGTGTTCCATACACTTGAATTTGGGTGCCTTTACCTGCAACAATTTCCTAAATTGATTTCTTTTTCCTATAATTAGAAAATGCAATAAATTTGGCCAACACCAATATTCAATAACTCCTTCAAAGGGATGAGGCAATAACAAGATGAAAGCTCCTTTAATCTGTCCTCATGCCAAACTTCCCACAATATTATCTAATTTAGTTAGACATCTATGACCACCATAAAGGGGCATTGCCTACTTGAACACAATATTATGATATTCGAACCATCCTGATGTAATTCACCATTTGAGATATAGACACTTGGATATCTATACAACTATTCAACCACGCGTTTCATCAATTTTTTTGTTAAAAATCAATAAAAGTAATAAGTTCTTCTCATAAATCATATCATGTGTTCAACAAGTGAAAAAGAAGCAAACCTCCAATAGGTTGAGATTGATCTTCCATGAAATAATTAGGGTTCCTGCAAGAGAAAATATTCTTCTATGGAGATAATAATCTCAGCCTCCTTTTGTTTCAGTTATGTCCGTAAAATATATATATATAGAAGTCAATGGGCTACTTCTATTTTAAGCGCGGGAGGGGGGGGTGAGAGTATGAGCTCCATATGTGTGAATAAAAGGGCCCATCCTATTATGGGCTCAAAAATGACTAAATGAAATGCAGTCCATATAATAAATATAACAATCTCCCACTTGGATAGTTAATCACTACATAAACACAAACAAGCATATCAAAACTTAAAGGTCTTGTTCAAAATGTGTCTACGAGTTCAAGCCAATGAATGATATACAACACATGACAAATACTTGAAATCACGTAACATAAACCAATAAGATGCAAAAGCAGTACGGAAAATATCAAAAGAGTGATAAACACATGTTTCCATAAGAAGCCCTAGAAACAAATATGAATGTCTTTAAAACGATAAGTCTTAACAAAAACACAGTTGTAGCACATAGCCTAATGACTATACCAACATATGACACCAAACATATACTCACAACTATCACACTTAGACATAGACCAAACACATATTGTCTCTTATAGATAACACACGTTGTCCATAATGCACATAACTCAGGCATAAGACTAATCAAAATATCTCAATACATAAATTCACCTTGTCCAAAATGCGCGCGACTCAGGTACGAGACTAACCAAAATGTCTCAATATATACATAAAACATTGTCTTGTCCAAAATGCGCGTGACTCAAGCACGAGACTAATCAAAATGTCTCAATATATACATAAAACATTGCTTTGTCCAGAATGCGCGTAACTTAGGCATACATCGACATTGCTATATTTAAAAGACAAAACAGAATATGAGCATAAACAATATATTAAATTAGCAATGATTATAGAACTCTCACTAACTAAATTCAACATAAGACTAACAATCCTAAATGAGTCACATGCTCCTGAAACAATTTTGGAGCTAAACCTTTAGTTAATGGGTCAGCTAACATATGATCTGTCGAAATATGCTCAATACAAATATAAGACTCAGTTATTTTCTCTCTAATAAATAAATCTTTAATATCAATATGTTTCGAACGCGAAGAGCTCCTAGTGTTTCGAGAGAAAGCAACTACTGTAAAATTGTCACAAAATATCTTCAGCGGCTTCGAAATGGTGTTCACAATACCTAGCCCCAAAATAAAGTTCCGCAACCATATAGCCTGACAAGTAGCCTCATAACAAGCCACATACTCTGCCTCCATTGTAGATGAAGCTACAAGTGCCTATTTGACATTTTTCCAAGAAACAGCTCCTCTTGCCATCATAAAAATATAACCAGAAGTAGATCTCCTATCATCGAAACAACCTACAAAATCGGCATCAGAATATCTAATTACATCAAGAATGTCAAATCACTGATATGTAAGCATTAGATTCTTAGTGCCTTGCAAGTATCTAAGTACTTTCTTTGCAGCCTTCCAGTGAGCCAAACCAAGATCACTCAAGTATCTCCCAAGTACACCGACAACATAAGCAATATCATGCCGTGTACATACTTGAGCATACATCAAACAACCCACAATTGAAGAATATGGAATTGTTTGCATTTAAGTCCTCACATTATCATCTTTAGGGCATTGCGACTTAGAAAATTTATCACCTTTCACAATAGGTGCTTTTCCAGGTGAACAAGAATGCATATTGAACATACTCAAAACTCGATCAATGTATGTTTTCTGAGACAATCCAAGAATGCCTTTAGATCTCTTATGAAAAATCTGAATCTCCAAAACATAAGAGGCCTCACTAAGATCCTTCATATCAAAATGAGATGACAACATGCGCTTTATCTCTAGCAAAAGCTCAATGTCATTTGTAACGAGCAATATATCATCAACATAAAGAACAAGAAAGATTTACTTACTTCCAGCGACCCCCAAGTATATGCATTGATCAACAACATTCTCTTTGAAATTGAAAAAGGTGACAATCTCATCAAATTTTAGGTACCATTGTCTCGATGTCTGCTTAAGCCCATAAATAGACTTCTTAAACTTGCATAACATGTGTTCCTTTCCATCTACTTGGAAACCATCTGATTGCATCATGTACATATCCTCAAATAAATATCCATTAAGAAAAGTCATCTTGACATCCACTTGTTGCAACTCGAGATCAAAATGAGCCACAAATGACATAAAAATCCGAAAAGAATCCTTGGTAGAAACAGGCGAGAAAGTATCCTTATAATCAGTACCTTTTCTTTGATTAAAATCTTTAGCAACAAGCCTATCTTTATACCTATATACCTGACCTTCAGAATTATACTTGGTCTTGAAAACCCATTTACAGCCAATTGGCCTATAGCTACAAGGTAGTTCAACTAAGTCCCATACTCCGTTTAGACACATTGATGCCATCTCATCATGCATAGCATCCATCCAAAATGAAGATTTAGAACTATCAATGGCATCTTTAAAAGAGGTTGGATCAAGAGACGTATGAATATCAAACTCATGCTCCTACAAATAGACAATATAATCATCAGAAATTATTGATCTGCAAACTCTCTATGATCTCCTGAAAACAATGTCATCAGTCCCCATATCAACATCAACCTCAGTGTTAGCGACAGGGTCTTTAATAATAGTATTGGATCCTTCTGTTAATGGTGGTGCTGCCACTGATGGAAGAGTAACCTGAATAGGTATTACAACACGTTCCTCCCTAAACTCAACTTCACGTGGTGCAGAACTCCCACTGTCACTAGCATCCTCGAAAAAAATGGCTCGATCAGATTCAATAATCTTAGTAACATTAGAAGGGCAATAGAATCTAGAGCCCTTTGATCCCACATAATAGCCAACAAAATATCATGTGATGCTTTTAGGATCAAGTTTCTTCTGCTGATGGTTATAAGACTTTATTTCTGCTTTACAGCCCCAAACACGAAAATGACGCAAACTACGCCTTTTACTTGACCATCACTCATAAGGTGTTTTAGGAACCGACTTTCTTGGTACTTGATTTAGAATGTAAGCAGCAGTTTTCAAAGCCTCGCCCCACAAAAAAAATCAAGCAAAGTAGAATGACTAAGCATACACCGCACCATATCCATAAGAGTACGATTTCTTATTCTGCAATACAATTCGGTTCAAGAGTTTCGGGCATTGTGTACTGAGCCTCAATACCACATGCCTCAAGAAAACTAGCAAAAGGTCCAGGATTTCTACCAGTTTCATTATATCTCCCATAAAACTCACCTCCTCTATCCGATCTTACTGCTTTGATTTTCTTATTTTTTTTAAAGTTCCACGACAGCCTTGAAAAGCTTCCAATGAATCTGATTTTTCTCGAATGAGTTCAATGTAACCATAGCGAGAATAATCGTCAATCTAAGTAATGAAGTATCTATAAGTTTCCAAAGCGGCAGGTGTAATGGGACCATAGTCCACAAATATCAGTATGAATCAAATTCAGAATTTCCACACTTCTGCTAATCTTTTGTTTTTTGGATTTTGCTGGAAGCTTCCCTTTGATACAAGCAACACAAGTTTCAAAATCAGAAAAATAAGTCACCCAATATACCACCCTTAGTCAACCTTTTCATTCTTTCTTTAGAAATATGGCACAACCTTTTATGCCACAACATGGAAGAGTTTTCATTGGATCTAGTATGTTTAGAACCAACTACAACATTCACAACAGAGGTACTAGAAGAAGTAGAATCCAAAATAGGAAACAAGTAAATTTTATACAAACCATCATATAAAGTAGCAGTACCAACCACAGTAGAATTATAATAGATTGTAGCTTTTCCATTTCCAAAATAAAAACCATATCCACATTTATCAAAAATAGAAACATAGATAAGGTTTCTTCTTATAGAAGGTATAAAAGCAATATCAGACAAGTTCAAAACATGCTTGGAAGTCAAAATAAGTCTGACTATTCCAATATGTTCGACTTTAACCTTCATTCCATTGCCCATATTTACTACTGACTCTATATCAATTGGTCTTCTGTGGTTCTTTAATTCCTGCAAGGAATTTGTAGTATGAATAGTTGCACCAGTGTTTAGCCACCAAGTATTAGAAGGCACATCAACTAGGTTAGACTCAAAACACACTAGTAGCAAATGAGCACCTTTCTTGTCTAACCAAGCCTTAAACTTCTTATAATCAACTTTCTTGTACCCAAAAATACGACAGAAGTTACATTTGCCCTTGAAACATTCCTTCTTAGCCCTATCTAGAACACTCATAGTAGCCTGCTGAGAAGGTCTCCCAGATTTCTTCATACTATTACCTTTGAAAAATTTATTCTTCCATTTATCAGCAGTTACCATAAAAGCAACATGAGGCTTGGCCTTTTTCATCATCTCTTCTTCATGAGTTACAATAGCAGACATTTCACTCAAGTCTCATTCTTCTTTCTGGGTATTATAAGTAGTCTTGAGTGCATCATACTGAGGTGGCAAGGACTCAAGTACTTGCCATACAAGAAAACTATCTGCTAACTCAACTTTCATTCCTTTCAACTTGTTAAAGAAATGAGTAAGCTTCATAATGTGCTCTCTAACACCACTAACCCCATCATAGGTTGTGGTAGTAAGAAGTTTCATCAAAGTTCCCTTTTATGCCTTAGTAAATTTCTTCTCAACAGCTTCAAGATACTCTTTGGCATTATGTATATCAAATTTGTTCTGCCAGATAGACTTGTCAATAGTATACTTGATGATCATAAGACAAGCCCTATTAGAATACACCCACTGCTTATAAAGAGTCTTTTCAGCTGCAGTACTTTCACTAGTGGGTTTGGAAGGTGCATCAACCCTCAAAGCCAAATACAAATTCATTATAGCCAAATTAATAGTGAGAGACTCATGTCAATCCTCATAATTGGTTCCTGTTAGACTTTTGATGGCAGACAAAGAGAGAGACATAGCTGCATTGACATAAGCTGAGGAGAATACAATAAATTTTTTTTATCAAACATACAGAATGATAAATGTGCTCCAATAAATGTATACAACAAGCAACTTTATGTCCATGCTAGAGCCCAAGACACACTAAAAGTTCTTACGCATGACAAAATAAAATAATTAAATACAATGACTTAAAATGACCCACTATCGAGAGGATAAAATAAGGGCACCAAGTGCCAAACACTTAACTATTATCTTTGTCGTCCTAAGCATCCTACCAAATAATGATTTATCGACAGGGCAAAATCACTATATGCATGGATCTTAGTATAATGTCATTAAGCGGAAGCATAAACAGTATAACAATCCCGATAATTTATCATGACTAGTCCCATGAGAGCTAAGTACATAGCCATTCCAAACTATCGATATTACAACAAAGTGATATAATCTACATGGACAAAATATTTATTCTACTCAAAAGAGACTATCCATTTCTTTTCTTTAATTGACAAACATGGAGTAATATCACGAAATTCATAAATGCATGAAGGGAAAGCAATTTTGCTATATAAAATATCAGCCAACCATTAACCAATACCCAATGGAATATCAAATGATTAAATGAGTATAAATTGTTAAAAAAAAAAAAAATATGATCTCAGTACGAGTCTGCATATATGATTCAAATCTGGAAAAAATAATTTACAGTCTCTCATGTAGTAGGGGGTATCATTTTATTAGCCTCTATAACTTATCTAACAATGATTCAAAATTTGAATGATTAGATAATTGATGCAAAACTAGCTTAGCTTTTCTTAAACCTTGTTGACTAGTTAAACAATTCGGCCAAAAAAAAAATAGCACAACATTTCCATTTGACAACAAATATTGCCCAATCAAAAAATCAATTTGTCCAAATCGTAATATACTGCAAACAACAAGTCACATAGCTAACCAAAAGAAGGAATAGAACGACACAACCATGAAAATGAGAAGTGGCTCTGATACCAATTGTTAAAATTCAATAAAAGTAATAAGTTCTTCTCATAAATCATAGCATGTGTTCAACAAGTGAAATGAAGCATACCTTCAATAGGTTGAGATCGATTTTCCATGAAGTAATTAGGGTTCCTGCAAGAGAAAATATCCTTCTGTGGAGATAACAATCCCAACCCCCTTTTGTTTCAATTTTGCCCGTAAAAACATGGTGAGAGAGATAGGGCCAATATATATATAAATAGAAGTCAATGTGCTACTTCTATTTTAAGTGGGGATTAGAGTATGGGCTCCATATGTGTGAATAAAAGGGCCCATCCCATTATGGGCTCCAAAAATGACTAAATGAAATGCAATTCATATAATAAAGAGGAAATTGCATGGATCCAGGGGTTTAAAGTTTACAATTCAAAAATCAGGGACCAAACTT
>CAIGRS010267434.1:0-33328 GCA_903798395.1 Fraxinus floribunda | reverse complement strand
ATTTATGTACATTTAGTTTACTTAAAAGTAAACATTTTAAATTTAATCAAATGTATATCTCTTAATTCGGTTCTTCTTCGTGCCCATCTATACCAAAAAGTTGGTCGATGCCGCTGTAATGATTGCAAATTAGGGTCCAACCAATGTCTAATATAAACAAATAAGTAAAAAAAATTAAATTTCAATTTATTCAATATTTTCACGTTATGTACGTAATTTCATAAAAAAAAATTATTCACACACACACACACACACATACTTTAAAAATATTATCCATATCATTCATTCCATACATAAGACGTGCAACGCACGTGCTTATTGCTAGTGTTTATAAAAACTCGAGTCACTTTTTATTTATAGATTTGATAAATTTACAAGTACTAGCTAGCAACTTATCGGTTACTTCTTCTATCTATTTATAATTTAAACAATTTATACCTACTTCCCAAATCTTTTCTACATGTTTTATAATGAACTAAATATTCAAACCTTTGTGTGCACCACTCTTGATCAATACATCACAATCAACCTGCGAAGCTCATCGAATGCCACTTGATCAACTATAACTTGTGATAAAGCTAAACAAATTGCAGAGAGGAAATTGTTGTCAATTTTTATATCCCGCAAGTGTACGGATCATAATTCGTAACAAGTAATATAGTGGACCAATAAGTGTTGGCATTTAAAGAATTAGAATCTTAAATAAAAATAATAAACGGTCACACATAGATTATATTGTATGAATTTAGGTATTCATAATAATGAAATAAAAACAAAAAGTATAAAGTTAACAACGGGATTTTGAAATCTTGATCATGGAAAGAATTGGATTTTACACCATGGATCTTGCACTAAATTTTTTTTTTAATCTCAAAAGTCTTCAAATTCTAGTTTTTGCTCTTTGATCTTGATGATTATGTGTTTTTCTCTCCCCCAAATTGTGTGGAACTACCTCAAAAATGTCAACAACTTGCATTTATACTCATCCGCATGTTTGTGTCGAATATATGATTTTTATGGGCTTCAAGTCAGGTCAAAACGCGCCCTAGATACAACTAGGCGGTGCCTCGACACCATGCGAAGACATCGTGGTAGCGTAGAGAGAAAATTTGCACTGCCCTTCTTTTAATATTTTTATCATAAATTTCTCTCCCGATATCCAATTGAGGCAATTCAAATTGGGTTGTAAAGATAACTCAAAAGGCCACAACTTTACTAGAAATAACTGCTTTCCAATTCGAACGTTTACCGAGCCAAAAATTGGTCTCAATTTCCAATTGAAAATATGGAACATCCTTGTGTTGAAAATTGATTTGTGAAAATATTTTGGTCATATTTAACACCTTTTGACTTTTAATTGCATCCATTTGACCCCTAAAATTCTCGACTCTTCATCGTGAGTTCCAGCACAACTTTTGAGTATGTAAATTTTAGTCCTCAAACTTTGGATCTTGTCACTTTTTTTCGCCAATTTTCACTTCTTTATTTCATCGAGTTTCACCTAATAAATGAAATATACAATAAATTATACTATAATTGTTTAAAAGAACTATTAAATATCTATATTTTTAGATCCAAATAAGTATATAAAATACACTTAAACATTTATTTGTACTCAAACAAAATCATAACATAATTTAACAAACACACAAACATGCAAAATGTTTTGGTTAGATAACCTGCTATTTTGTCTCAAGATTAAAATCATTGTATTAAATCTATAAACAATTTCAGAGTCACATTACCAAAATCAATATCTACTTTTACAATGCAAAATTGATGTGTGTCTGTGTAAAAAATTAAGTAAAACACTATAAATTTACAAGTTGTTTCGATTTCCGACCCTCGATAGTCCAATTTTTACTTTCATCACTCATAAGACTCACACACCCCCAAACTTATTCTTTTTACTCATTTTCCAGTGTGTGATATAATGCTGAATCTTTATACCAACTCCTCACCCTCTTTGGTTTAGATGGATCTCACTAATTGTAAGTCGATACTTCAACAAATAAGGATTCTTCAAAATTTGATTACTTCAACCTCTAAAACTCAACTAGGCTAACAATACCTTGTCAAATATTTAACTTTATCAAATAAGTGTTTGAGACCTAATCAAGGCATGTTTTAGTAAATACATAATTATTATTTTTTATCTTATGTGAAGACTTCTCTCCATTAAATGATTATTGTAGCGAATTTTAAGCCAATAATTCTCAAGTCAGATGAAGATAGGGCACCAGGTTTTTGGATACCCTTGCAAGTTTCATCACTCAAGTTATAAAGGCTACAAAGAGACGTTTCACAATGAGATAGCTTTTTTTCCCCTCTCTCTCTCTCTCTCTCTCTCTCTCTCTCTCTCTCTCTCTCTCTCTCTCTCTCTCTCTCCATGATTAGTGCAAAGCCTCTCATTAAACACACATTTTCAAAAATCGGTCCTTAACTTAATATTTTCATCTAATTTTCATTATATTGGCATTAAACAATTCACACAAGAATTTACACACATTAAATCCCCATTCATATCCATATTTCGCTACAACAATAAAATCACCCTCAAATTAATCTAAATTTGGTCGAATAATATGTATTGTAGTAATTTTTGGGTTTAGCATCTAAGTTCTACTATTTCAAGATATTAAGGCCCTGTTTGGATTTTAATCTAAGTTAAAATCAAACAATCAATATTAATCACATCTTTCATGGGCCACACAACTTTTCAACCATACATTTCAAAAATTTCTATCACAATCTACTAAAAATCTAATTTTAATCCTCACCGAACACCCACTAAACATATGAATCAACTTATTACTTTATAATGCTAAACTTAATCCATGTGTGCAAATAGTATCAAGTTTTACATGGATAAGAATCAATTAATTTAAGTATGTAACATATCCACAATTCATAAATTAATACATAATTCCAAATATATTTGCCAACAAAGCTACCTAACCCACACAATAAAAAAGAAAATCATTTTTTTATTTTAAAATTTTAAATTTTTTTATATATAATAAAGAAATAGAAACACACAGTGACATAAGAATAATAAAACTAAAAGCTCAATTTTTTTCCACCTCAAATTTAAAGTAGACATCATCCTCAATGTTTTAAAATTTAGGATATCACATATAGAGGTGGGAAAGAAAGGAAGAAAGTACTTTTCAAATTCTCTGTCAGATATTTGAGGTAGCTTGTTGCATCAGTTGATTCCTTTTTTCCTAAACTACCTCTTGCTATGTACCTTTGAAAAATGAAAGAAAATAAATATAAGAGTTAAGAGACACTTTAAAAGCAATTGTGTGGCATATATGATAACCAGATTTTTTTTGACATCCTTGGAGCTTTGAAAAAATGTGCCACATTCCTTCCTACTGTTTTGACTCAAATATATGATTTTCTTTTAATAGGCTTAATATCGATATGATGACCCTCTTATTGAAATAGAAACATGCCTAAAATTAATTCATTTTAATAGACTATATGCAATGCAAATACAGAAAGCATAATAAATAAAATGGTAAGAAATTTGGCTGCCTCCCAATAAGCGCTTAATTTAAAGTCTTTATTTAGTCTTTTGCACAAGTGCTTCATGGCACTTTAAATATGACTTTGGAGGTCATGCTTAACTTGCTTAATTTGACCGTGTTCCATATTTCACACATAATCCAAAATAGTACTTTGCTCTTTTGAATACGGTATTATTTCCTCAACTAAGAGTACTTCAATTTCCTCATCGACTTTAATCACAAAATCAATGAAGTTGGAGATTTGCATGCTAATCCCATCTTCTTTGAAGTACACTAATTCATTTGGCTCCTTCGTTATTAATTTATTTGTTCCTACATGTTCTTCTTCTTTAGTTGGTTCCTCGGATTGATTAATGAAGAGATCTCTATTGGCATGTTATTTGGCTCATCTGAAATCACTTGATCTTCAATCCGTTTATATTTTTGCATGATGATGTCTCCCGTAACTATTACACTGTCATCATATTGTTCATATGGATCATCAAATATAACTTTCCTTACTTCCTCTAGAGTCACCACTAACAACCAATTTTTTATAAGATGCAATGCCCCCACGATATTCAAATGCCGGTTTAATCTCCCCATAAACAATAGATTTGATATTTAGTCCTTTCAGAAAGCCATCCTTATCAAATACAATAAATTGATCGTATCCCAATTTTTTAAATTCTTGTCTGGAGAAGAATTCTCCAAAGAACATGTCACCTTCATTTAAGTCGGGATCAATCATTTATTCCCTATCAATGGAGTAAAGAAAAACAAGTAGATCATTGAAAAAAGTAAAGAAAAAAAAAATCAAACAAATGCAAGAAATAATTAAAACCATTATTAAATAAAAATAGTCCCCGACAACGACGTCAAAAACTTGTTTTAGATTTTTATATCCCGCAAATGTACGAATCGTAACAAGTAATATAGTGGATCAATGAGTCCATATATCGTTCCCACGAGAACTACTATCTAACATTGGTTAAATTATTCCTAACTTTAATTTGACCGAAAACAAATAATAAAGTTTGTAATTGATGTCTAATTTATTCTTATTAAACTAAATTAATCTAACGTTCACAATTTATCGAATTTAGGTTTTAAAAGTATGAATGTGGATGCTAGGATTTACAATTTTACCAATGAATCCCCTTTGATTCGCCAACCCAGATTCATTACTATTGTAGTGTTCGGTCGAATTCTTCTAAAGTATTTAATTTATTCCTCTCGAGTTTTCTTTGAATCTATTTAATTAATTCAATTACAAATCTCTATATGAATTAATCTTAGTTAGACAAAATATTAGTTTTAAGAATTCATCCAATGACCGCAACAATTAATATAGGTATCTCTACACGTTACACTAAATTACCGGATTTTACTATGTAGTCTAAAGCTAACACTCAATCTCGATTCGTAATAGATTCACAAAATCATTGAATAATTGGCCAAGAAATTCGAAGTATTAAATTTGTAAATAAAATAAACACATGCCATAATTTAAAATAAAAGAAATGAATGGTCACACATAGATTATATTGTATGATGGGTTTTGAAATCTTGATTATGAAAAGAATTGGATATTGCACCAATAATCGTCTTCAACCTAAAAAATTTTCAAACCCTAGTTTTTGCTCTTTGATCTTGATGATTATGTGTTTTTCTATCCCCAAATTGTGTAGAACTACCTCAAAAGTGTCAACAACTTGTATTTATACTCATCCCCACGTTTGTATCGAATATAGGGTTTTTATGGGCTTCAAAACGCGCCCTAAATACATCCAGGATAACGTGGTGGCGCCTTTCGGGAGAAAATCTACATTGAACTTCCTTTAATATTTTTATCATAACTCTATCTCGATATCCCATTAAGGCGATTCAAATTGGGTTGTAAAGATAACTAAAGGGGATACAACTTTACTAGAAATAACTATTTTCCAATTCGAACATTTACTAGACCAAAAAAGGGTGTCGATCTCCGATTGAAAATTTGGAACATCCTTATGCGGTTGAAAATTGATTTGTAAAAATATTTTTGTAAGAAGACTTCTAAATACATCCATTTGACCCATAACATTTTCGAATCTTCATCGTGAGTTTCAACACAACTTTTGAGTATTAGTCCCCAAACTTTAAATCTTGCCCCATTTTCGCCAATTTTCACTTATTTCTTTCAATTCCACTTCATTTCATCAAGTTTCACCTAATAAACGAAATATACAATAAATTATACTATAATTGTTTAAATGAACTATTAAATATCTATATTTTTAGGTTCAAATAACAATTTTATTGATTTTGAAAAATACGACGAAAATAGTAACATTTGCTTGCACAAATCAATCAGCATTTGAGAATACATTTATATACAGTAGAGTGAGGTTCCTAAAAAAATTTAAAAAAAAAAAAAAAAAAGGCTTTGTATAAAATCCTTGAATTTCTGCCTCCAACTCTGTCCCTTCTTATGTAGGTGTTTCTAAACTGCAAAACTCAATACCCCCAAATGCAAAACAGCACTTCCACACCAATAACATGGGTCCAGAATTAGACCCGAATAAAAAACTAAAGTTTTGTCCACTGTAATATCCAGTAAGGTTTAATACGGTGTACCAAACGTGCACACAAGGCTCCTCATTTGTGACTTTTATTTATCGTATATTTTCCATCTATATTGTCAAGGCCCTCCAATATGATTTTCAGAATCAATCTCACAGTATAAAACACCTCTACCTTCTACATCCTCCAACTGATGGAGCTCACTATCATGAGATGACTCACCAACTCCCGTCTGTGACTTCGATGTGCAGCTTTCAGTTGTTATATCCACCTTTCGGGATTCATCTTTGACAGAGGCTGACTTTACGAGTGTACGAGCCTCAACTAAGTCTGCAACTCTCTTCTTCAAAGATGCATTGTTTCATTAAATGTCAAAACTTTGTCAGGCTAAGATGATTATTTTGACATACACAACAAAAAAGACCAAACGAGGTGAATATGTAGAAGATAATTAAAAGCCAAAGAAATGTCTTGAGATCATTAGTAGCTACTCCCTATGCTATCATTTAAAGGCTGGAGGATCCCAACCCTCGTATTATAAATGTAACCTATTTCTGTGCATTTATACCTGCAATGGCTTCATCATAGTCGACTCTTGATCATCAGTTTTCCCTAGTGCTTCTTCAGCTTGTAACTCCATCGAATCGCGTAATAGCTGACTCAGAAACGTGACATCATCAGACATAACACCGAGCCCTTTCAAAAGTTTGGAGCCTAGCTGTAAGCTTGTCTGCAAAATAAAACATAATGAGAATCTCTGCTAAAATTAGTTCTTTACCTAGGATCAATTCAATGTACCTCTGTGTTTTCAAGAATGGCATCTGTTGCACCTGCTTTCTTCAGATCTAACAAATGCATCATGTCCTGAGCACGGGCATATATAGGGACCTACAGAGTAGAGTTTTCATCAATGAATTGAATGTTCATACTTTGCCATGTTTGGTAAGAGCATGACAATCTCAACTAACGGAAAAAGAGTTAAGCTTAACAAATTTCTTTGAGAATAAAAGTTTAATTTGCACCTCAAGGTAGGAAAATAATATTGATGTTTCATACTTCTAGGAAATGTAGAAGAGGCTTTTAGTTACAAATATCTGCCAAAAATGTACATGGTGTGCCTGCACGCCTTCACTAATATAGTTTTATTATTTTCTTCTTTTCCATTTCATAGCAAGCATTCTGCATACATGGAGATTGAACTTATAATTTTCCGTTTCTTTGATCACTTTCTGAATATGGATGCATGTGTTATGTGTGTGTGTGTGTGTGTTCAGAGAGTGGAAGCGAAAAGAGTACCCCAGGGTAGGCAAGCCGAATCCGCTGAACAGCTTCAATTGTCCTCCTTTTTCCGGTATACATGACCATTACAGCTTTAGGAGAACTAATGCCAGCAGATTGCAAAACTGCTGGACGGGAGCCATCGCCATAAAGAACAGGGAAACCAAGTTTTCTAGATGCCTGTTATGGTGATGACAGAATAACATTTTTGCAATCCATAAGAGAAACCCTTACTTTTGAGCACAGGCCAGAAAGAATCACGTCAGGCAATAATTTCCTTTTTTATCAATGCTATGCTAAGTAGAAAGTTCGTGAAACTGCCAAGGAAAGAGTATGGCATGATTTGGCACAGTAGCAAAAATAGATGCCAACTCATGAGCAATTAGGTGAATAAAACTATATCCAATCAACAACTAAAGATGATCCATACAGGAAGTAGCATACAAGTTTTGATCCCTTCTCTAGAAAAATAAGAGTTCTATTTTCCATTTTATTAGGTGCTTGTTTGGTAGTGCTTTTAATTGCTTATAAACTCTAAGTCTTGCGGAATGTGTGGATAATAAGTGGGTAGCAAGTTGTGGATTTAGATAAAAAGTATGTTTAACCAACTGAAAAAAGTAAAGGTAAGCTCTGCCAAACATGCTCTAGGACTTTAGCAGCACTTGCCTTCACAACAGAAGTGTCAAGATCAAATGCAACATAAGGCCATCCCCCAGCGTCACCATCTAGCAACTTATAAACTGAGTCTCAAGGAACGTGTAGATAAAGTGTGTAGCAAGTTTTGGGTCCTACGAAATGTCTAGATAAAAAGCATGTTTGACCAACTTAAAAAAGTAAAGCTAAGCTTTGCCAAACATGCTTTAGGACTTTAGCAGCACTTGCCTTCACAACTGAAGTGTCAAGATCAAAAGCAACATAAGGCCATCCCCCAGCATCACCATCTAGCAACGGAGTGGACAAGAAATTGGCAAGAACCTTGTACAGGAGCAAGATTAAGTTAACCAAACTAATAACATTGATTCAGCTAAAACCACGGCTGATAGAGTAGATTACCTGACCCTTTTCCCCAAACCCAACAATAACAACTGGCTCACTGGCATCAAAGTTTACTGTGTCAACAGTTTTCTGTATCAACAGATTTTTCAGTCAAGAACTCAAAAAGGATAGAGATTTTACAATATCTGGTAAATAGAGAAAAAAAAAATTGTACAGTAATCAGAAAATTCCAACTGTCTGTCTCAAATTTCTTCCTGTCAATACAGTTTCTGAGGTACAGAAGGATGATAGCAGCCTCAGAACTGTGATACAAACTTTTCTCCAAGTTTCCTCAAAAAGGATCATATAAAGAGACAGACAGACCTACATTTCATCCTATCACTAAGAGGTTTGGATCAAGATTTCATATGAGGATGATTGAGCAGCAACTTTCTAATTGTAGGTAAATTTTTGTGGTACAATAACTAAACCACCTATATAGAGCGATAATGAGAAGATCTAATGTCATCTTGTTATATATGGCTTGCATCCCCTTTGACACTAATGTTAACAATAAAAAGTTCAGACAACTCAGAAGCACTTAACGCCCTCTCTATTGAACTGTAGCTCTCTTATAAACTATTGTATAATGAGAACTCAAAACAGTTGCAATGACTTACATTTTCATCTTCAAACTTCTCACCAATATAATCAGCTGCCTTCTGTCCAATATCATTGAGTAATGGTGTAAGTGCCATAGACATAACAACCACAATTATTAGAAGCTTATTCAGTTCAAGTGGCAGCACCCCAAGCCTATAATAACGGCAAAAGTTAATTGTAACAGAAAAAGAAGATTATATTCAAGCTATGTAAATCACAGCTCACCTGTTTGCTAAAGAAAAAACTACAAATCCAAATTCGCCTCCTTGGGAAAGAAGAAAACCTATCCTTACACTCTCTTGGAGAGTTAATCCAACTCGGGGACCTATTGCTGTAATAATGAGTGTCTTGATAGCAATCAAACCACCCAACAGCGCAAATACATTTGGCCACTCTCGCAAAAGAAGCTGCATATAAAAGGTGCACTTGTAAAGAAAAATAAATTTCCAAAACTTGAACTCTGACCAAAATATAAACAATGTAAGAACCATTCACTAAGAAACCAATGACGAAGTCAAACAGTTTAAGCAATTTGCAACAAGTGGTAAAATAAGGTGTAAAAGGTTAGTTACCACATGTTATGCACCTATATCAGAATATATTAATACCTCATCAGTGTGTGTTGAGAGAAGATACACCGCATGATGTTAGAGTACATTAATACCTGAGTGTCAATAGAAGACCCAGTTGTCACGAAAAATAACCCAAGAAGTAATCCCCTGAATGGCCTTATATCAGCTTCAATCTGTGTACGGAAGTTTGTTTCTGCCAGAAGAGCCCCTGCTAGAAAAGCTCCTAGCTGCAAATCAACAAAATAAAATAAAAAATATATTAACTCAATGGCTTCGATCAGCCTTTTTCCATGTATATTCAAGGAATCAACCGTGTCACTGAAGCCCAACTTCTGCGTTAAAAGTGATGTCCCTGCTACAGTCAGTAAGCAGAGGGCAACAAAAGCTTCTGAACTTCTCGTGTCTGCAACAACCTGGAGTCAACAAATATAATTTAGCTTCTACATCACAAAATTAAAAATTCATCTGAAATAAATGGTTTTGTGCACACCTCAAATACTCGCCTCAGAAGGTATTTTCCTCCAAGAGAAAGCAATCCTAGTCCACCTAAAGCTTTTAAACTTTCTTTGGCAAGCATTGGCCAAATACTTTCTTCCACCAAATTCTGCAGATGATAGATTTGAAAGCTTTAAATTATCTATTCAGTTGAAATTGGTGCAGTCATGTTATGCAAGAGAAACTAAAACCAGCAAATATTATCAAAAACTAAAAATGCAACATAGTTGAAACATGTCGAACATGCACTGATGTCAGCATAGCTTGCTGAAAAAATGCACGAACCCATTTGCATTCTATTAATAAGGTTGAAAGTTCATTGCTGACTATGTATATCTGACACTATACGAGATGACTACGCAATAATACTGAACATCCTTGCTGCTATACGAGATGACTATGCAATAATATACTGAACATTCTTGCCATATCATTCGGATGATACTAGATGCCCAAATTTTGGCCATTAATATCTCAGGTAGTTTGGAACATTAACTACAGTTTTGTGCATACTTGAGAGTTGGGATGTCAACCAGAAGAAGGCAAATGCAATGATGTTTAACTGATAAACAGATTTTTCTACTTCAAATAAGATACTGATGGCTCCTACCTTTTCACCTCAACTCTGAGAAAGAAAATCATTCTCCAAATATTAAAGAAAATGAACTAAGCATTAGTTTTCAAGAAGCTCTTTTCATGATTATACCTCGTCCAACACTCAACATACCTGGCTCTCCAACACTGGTAGTATGACAAGGAGAGGGACAACTGCTATGTCCTGCAAAAATCAAGCAGTAGGGACACAAAAGGTTATTGACTTGATACTATTTTTATGCATGCACTGTGCATGACCAGACCTAGCCAATTCAGGAAAACAAATGGGAATAGAAACAGATTGGGAGAAATTCCAGTTCGAAGTGTAGAAGTGTAAAAGAGCATACGGAACCTGCAATAGAAGTATCCCTAGGGTTGCTGAACCAAATCTAGTGGGAAGTTCTCTCTTTTCTGCGAGAAGCTATAAATTAATGTAAGAATAATTTAGCTTAAAGAAGTTGCAACAAACAAAAGAATAATGCCACCTGCCCCTTTTGAAGCAATGGACCTATCTGCTACCATGTCATATAATTCGATGCAAATTCAATCAACTGGAGCACAAGAAAAGATCAAGTTGAGAAGATTTCCTGCATTCTAGGGACTTCCTTCATCTACCCAGTCAAAAAAAATAATAATAATATGCCCCCTGACACCCATTTATTTCTAATTCTCATTCTCATTTTTTTCTCTTTCTTCTTTTTCAATCACGCATTCTCCAAATAAAATAATATTACACACAAATCTAAAAAATTTCATCATTTTTCCCCCACACATTCTCCCATCAATCACTATTTCAAAAATTCTATTCTCATATATATGAAAAGTGATATAGGACAACTAACTTTGGAGTTTGAAGAAGTGTTGGATAGAAAATTGACAAAAAAAGACCGCGCCAAGGGCAATTTTGTCATTTGTCGAGACGGTGTCGGAATTGGCTGAAATTTGACAAGTTGATTGGAAACGGCCCGAAAAATTGGAATCGGGGCGTAGTCCCGAGATCTCGGGATTTTAGTCAAATTCCTTCGTTTAGGCCTTCAAATAATTAATTTCCATATTTTCCGTTTTGAATTTTCGCTATTTTTGGAACGTTTTATTATTCTACGTTTTAGGGTTTCTTGTAATGCATATTTAAAGGTCTTTTAAGTTTTTCTGAACATCATTGATTGAATAAAAAAGTTTCGCTCTTAGAGAATTCCAGTTTTTTTATTTTAGATTTACGTTGGTAAATCTTTTACTTTCGTTCTGCATCAAAAAGAAAAGGAAAGAAAGAAACCAAGTGGGAAGCTTCAGAATTTGGAAAGGGTGCATAGTTTGGCAATTGATTACGCAAATCAATCAGTCGAAGGGCATGATGTCCATGGAAAATATGCCCTCATTTCCCTCTCAACAGTCACCATGGTGCTGTGCCATTGCAACTTTCATTGTGCAATTTGACTGATGTGACTTTCAGCCTAAAATGCAGTATATCTTCTCAAGAAATGTTGAATACTTTCATTATGACATTGACATCTTATACTGTCAGACAAGTTTAAAATTACAATCTTAGAAGAAATAGAAAAATGAAAAGAAGATATGGCCTGCTCCAAAATAATATAAGGTCACGAGTAGATTGCCCTTCTACTAGTAGATTTCGATTGCAACCAAGGAACAGTTATGAAGTCGTTTAATAAAATCTAAATACCTGAAGAACAAAAGCTGAAGAAGACAATGAAAGAGCAGCTCCAATTACTACAGCCTCATCAATGCTTCTTATATTGACCTACAATTTTTGAATGCATCTTACAGATAAAACAGAAAGATGATGGCACAACACAAAGTACCATGTACACGAAATGAATGAATTTTAACATTAAACAGCCATGACACCAATGCATAAAATTGTAATCCTTGACTGCAGCCAGATTTGGAAAATCACAATATGCATTATATATTATATCAGATCAAATATGTAATCATAAAAGACTAGCATACCAAAGAAAGCCCATAGAGAAAACTAGAGCAAAAGTGAACTAGCATAATTGATGTTTTAGTTTGTCTTCGGATCGTGCAAGTTGATGCTACCAATTTCAGAGTTCCCTTCAGGGCTTTCATCTTAAACGCAATTTTTCACCAATGACTTGTATTATCATTAAGAATTGTGTGAACTGCCATGTTTCACTTGCAGAAGATGAACTTTCTAACACAAAAATGTGAAAAAAAAAAAAAAAAATCTAGGATTCCAAATAACAGCTAATTTCAGATTTCCATGAGTGACAACAATAATAAAGCGCCGATTCTTTCACTTCCCACCAACCAACAAATGAAAATAATCAAACATGTTAATCATCTTCTCTAGCAGTAAAAGGATTTAAAAATGTAAACCACCAAACGTTGAGATTTTTTTGCGTTGAAATGTCTTAAAATAATAATAATTTTGATTGATATTCTGTATTTATCTAATCCAGTCCTTCAAAGCAGCACTCCAGGTCACTTGGATTAAGAGTTTACAGAAAATTTGTTCAAAGAAATCATCCATTTGCTTGAATATTCAAGAAAAATAATGCAGTACTGAAGAAGATTGATCATGCACTTTTGAAAATAAGGCCAAGACAATTTGCTTATGGGGCTTGTGTTCTAAAAGTCGTGATATTCGAGGTAAATGCTAAAATTTGCAGAGGGAATATATGGTTTTTTACGACATGGAATAGATTCGATAAGATTGAAAAATCTATCAAAAAAAAAATCCATTCAAAATTTCAATAAAACTAGTGCAAACGATTTAGTTCGAGGTGGATGATGCATGTCTTGGAGTTTTGTTCAATTTTTTTATTTCTTGAAATTTTCATATTCATTAATTTAGGATGTTGCAATGCTAGGGAAAGTTTAATTCTATTATATTATTTGATTGTAACACGAAATAGATTAGTTGACTAAAAGATTATAGAATATGAAATGCAAAAAACATGAAAAACTTACTAAGTCCACTAAGTAAAACTAACTTCAAATAAGCGAATTATAGACTCTGAACATCTTAAATTACTCTAATAAATTCATACCAACATCTTCCTCTATTCATTTTAATGACCAATCACCAGTCAATGTCCATTTATATATTTTTATTTATTTAAGTGACTAGCATAATATATCGAAATTGAGGGGACAATAAACAGCATTAAAGTACAAATTATTTCCAAATCATTATAGTCAAAATAATATTAATTGAAGGAAGGATTAGGAATGATAGAATATTAACGAGGACAAATTTGTCCAAAAATGTTTCCCCAGTAGGGACTTCATATATATACTTATAGATTTAACCAACACTAAATGACTATTCTCCTTGCAGAAGAAGAAAAACAATGGAAAAAAAAAAATGTTCTGTCCAATAAAAATTGGTAAAAGGAATCTTAGCATGCTATATAAACTAGAAACTATCCATGTTTTTTGACTGTATGATCTTCGAATTGTTTTCTTACTGAAAAGATTTTGAGTTACTTTTAACTATAGTTACTGCACCTGGAAAATCCACAAGGCCAAGCTCAATTCATACCATCAGACATGAAATTAATAACTTCAGTATTCAATACGGTACCACATAGAATTTATAAACATCGTAATAGGGAATAAACCCAACCAACATGTTAGCTCAGAAGGATGTAATATCTTGAAAGTATTGAATAGGAGCACAGCTGCACAGAAACTATTTATATGAGGTAATAAAATGAGAAGTCAACCAAGCTATAACCCTCAAATAATATTCCATTTACCACACGCTTTTTCAGTTTCTCCATAACAAATTATTGTCAACGTGTACAGTGACTGGAAAAGTTTCTCACCAAGTCAGGTCTTGAGTGAAAAAGGAACTCCAAAATTCTCGTTCCAATAGCATTATTTGGTGGAAGCTCAAATACTGTGAAAGCGAGAGTGGATAACAAAACCTTAAAACAGAATGAAACCAGGAAAACATTAGCAAATATAAAAGTCAATTTATATGACCATAAAAACATCTAACAATACAGCATGCAGGGCAGAAACTTCTTAACATTCTTTTGTCTCCATGAGAAACAGAAATTAACATGACATGTGGCAAAGGGGAAAATCCAAAAAATGACCAAGAGGTTTGAACAACATAAATCAGAAACAACAAAAAAACTAGGTCCAATGTGAGAAAACTGTCCTTCATTAGAAACGTGAGCATATGAGTGGATGGACCCAAGACTTGCAATTTTTAAGCTTTTGGGTTGAGATTGCATCCAAATACATATGAAATTCAAACGCTGTAGATCCCAGGTACTGTCTAGAAATGATGCAGCTTAAGATAATAATGGTTCATTTGCTAAATTCTGAGAAGAACGTCAAGTTGTGGAAAGGTTTCTCATATTCTTAATCTTAAAAACTTATGAAATCCAACTCTCAGCAAATAGGATAAAACAAACTTCCATTTATATATGAATTTAAATTACTTAATCTCCTATTGACAATCAGCTACATTTATTTGGCAAGATGTACCTGACTTAATCCCATGCCAAATGCAAATTTGGCAAGAGCTTTTAAACGTGTGAGTGAAAGCTCCAACCCCATCTCAAACAGCTGCAAAAAAGCACCTATTAGTTAAGATTTCCTAGAGCCACATAACGAATGTAACTTGTATAAGTAAAAAATGTCATAATTAACACACAATTTTTCAGATCATATTTTCAAACTCTAAAAATTATAGAAAGGTTTCCTAAATAATTCTTGGCAATTGTTAGGAGTGGTATGACACTTGCAGATGAGAAAATTTGAAATCCTATGACATGTCTAGTAGTTATTCACAATCCTCGAGAGATAAGAATTTGATTATTACAATTAATAATCATCCAGTATGACCTGCCACAGCCTGCTGTTGTATTTTGCAGATGCCTAGTCATCATGCAAAAGCTTTTTTCAGATTTACGACAATTTCATGGAGCATCTACTATAACCTTTTTAAGCCCTTTTTTCGAGTATGGTCTGATCGGTTTAAGTTGGATCCTCTTTTTCTCGAAATAATGGAAAAATGTGAGGAAGATCAGGAGGATAAAGATGACGATTACAACAGCAATGTGAAAAGGAAAATGGGGCAGAATAGTCAAATATCCATGCATTTTGTGGACGCATGGATGCCACTACTCATGAATATCTTTGGGCTCACGGATGACAATATAAAAGCAGAAACAACGTTAAGCTTACCAAGAAGAGAATACCCCATTCAGATAGAACTTTAACATCTATAAGATTTCTAATCAGGCCCAATTGATTGAGCACAACTCCCGCAAAGAAGAAACCAAGTATCTGAAACAAACACCAGGTGATAAGGAAAAAAAAATGACAGAATAATTGCAGTATCATTTAGAGTTTTGGAAACTACAGAATAGTAAAGCTTCATCATAGTTTATGTTTACAAACATATGGGGACACGCTTGTGTGTTCTTTCTGATTAGTACAGTTAACTTACAGGGCTAGCTTTGATCATTTTGAAAGCAGGAACTATCAGTACAGTCACAGCTAAGAAAGTCAAGGTGTCTAGTCCCAAATCATTGATGACATCAACAGCACTGGCTACGTCAAGAGCTGCACATATCCTCAATCTCACCTTCCGAACCTGCCTAGAGTTGAAACAGGAAAATTCTTCTCTACCAGCAATAGAGTAAGATGACAAAGGTGTTCCCTTGAAGACATTGTGTGTTCTGTAGGGAAGATAACATATTTTCTGATGTATAGGAATTGGTCGGATTTGCACTAACTGGTTATAAGCACACGAGACATTGAAATAACGTCGACATGGACATGAAGTATAAGAAGTAGCTCTAAAGGAGCTAGTCTGAAATATAATGTCACTACCCTGCATGTGGACATAGAGAATTATGAGCATTTATGAATACTTCTGACCTCAAGTTTGAGAAATATAGCCATAGTACTCATCTAATCAACATTTGGACAACTAAGAAATATAATAAACTAAGAACAAATTTGGGCCAACTTGGACAATTAAGAAATACAATTTAAAAGGAAGTACATAAGAATGGAATGCAAAATAATGCAGATCTATCAAAGCTATAGCAGATGAACTACAAAAGTTCTCGCACAGCAAAAATGAAGACGAGACTACTTACACACAAAGGAAGTAGCAAAACAACCAAAGGAGGCAAGTATCTCGATGGCAACGGACTACTATTGCTTCACCAATATTCGTAGAGGACAATAGCATTATTCTAAAATCCAACAAAAAATTGGTGCTAGAAAAAGAAAACTGAAACGGCATAGATCATAGATGAATAATTAACATATTCTCAAAAAGTATATAAATATTAACAATGATAAAAAAAAATAGTTACAATAAATGCATAGCATAATTACCATCAAGAACATGTGGTCTCAAAATTGGCTTGGTTTCAAGTTACCGAATCTACTGGACTCAACAAAGTGCAAATTCAAAAACTGGCCAAGAATTAACAATTTACCAATGAAATTATTACAATGGCACCATGTATTAAGGAAGATCGATGAAGCAAACAGTGCCTTACTTCATAAAAGAGAAGGAACGAAAAAGGGGGAAATACAAAATATAAAAAGAAATCAAGATTCTCATTCCCAGATTGACACGTGCAAGTATGTAATCAGGACTGTCAAGAAAAGCACCCAACACCAATCATAAATTTTCCATTTCATTCCTTTTCAATTTTCTTGGGAATCCAGAAAATCTGCACATTAAGAAGTCAAGAACTTTATGATAATTAAGACTTGGATTTCTATCTTTTTAAGAGGGATAGCTCAAACCCTTACATATATTTATTTCATATTATTTGATGTGGGATTACCCTTAACATGCCCCCACAACAAAAAACTATTCTTGGACTCCATGTGCTTGCTCTTTTCAGTTTAATGAACTATATTATCATATTAAGCTCCATAAAGCTTGAGATCAATTTTTTTAAGAGGAGTTGTGTATTTATTTGATGTTTATTCAATGTGGGATTTGCCTTGAGCTATGGAAGTACAGAATATGCTGTTAGTTCTCTAATCTACTGGACTCAACATAGTGCAACTTTTTTAAAATCAGCCAAATTCACAAATAAATAGATTTCACTTACCCCATTGTATGTTTGTAACAACAAAGATTAATGCAGCAAAGCGTGCCCTAGTTAATAAAAGAGGGATGGGCACAAATCAAAATTCTTTCAGCACCAATCATAATTTTTCTTTTCCTCCCTGAATCAGAAAATGGTGAAATTTGTGACAGTAAAGAGTCTTACTCTGGGAGTGTAACAATACGTTACTGAATCCAACATATCGACTTTGATGAACAAGGAGCGGATAATTTCTCAAAGAAATAGACCATTACAAGATACTAAATAGATTTTCATTTTTGGAATCCATATTATTATATTAAGATGGAATTTGAGTTGAAGGAAGGAAGAAGAGTTAGCCAATAGCCACACGTTTACCGCGTTTGGCATTTTGTAGAAAGAGAATCGCGAGCTCTGTGCTAACGGTCACAAGATCAAAAATATTTGGATCAAGGCTGCGAATCCTTTTACGTGGCAGATTACGGATTACCAATTTGGGCCTTCAGCCGCTCTTATGTAAGTGGAAATTTCCATCCAAAAATCAGGTTTTTAGAATATACTATTTTAAAATTAAGGGTTGACGTTTTAAATTTTAAAAATCAGATTTTTATTAAAGTTTATTTTTGATTTAATTAATTATATATTTTAATAATAAATATATAAAGGTCATGGATTTATGCACTTTGGTCACAATTCAAAAAATTTAAGGTCACAATTCAAAAAATTTATAGTTCACAGATTGTTCATCGGTCACAAATTAAAAATTTAAAAGTCATAATTTGTTCATCGATCACAAATCACAAAATCAATAGGTTACACAATTTATTTTACGATCACAAAACATCTAATTAATTGATCACATATTGTTTATTGATCACAGATTAACCAATTTAATGGTCACAAACGATCAAATAATATGTGACCACCACCTCAACATATCCATCGCCACCAACACCAAGATCCACCACCATCGCCACCAACAAAATCACTGCTAACAGCCACAGAAGAACCACCACGCCCACCAACAAAATCATTGCTTCTTAATATGTCTAGCTTGCAGATCTAACGGACCACCACACCCACCACTACGTCGACACAATTCCAGTCATCACCACCACCTCGCACACCAACACATCACACATCACCACCACCACATTGCACCCCAACACAGCCCACACTGCCATCACCACAGCTCACCATCAATGCACACCACCACCTCGCACCAGATCCAACCACAACCACATAATCACCAAACCCAACGTTGCTAGAACAACCACCACAACCACGCATCACCAACGCCTCGCCCGATCTAAAAGGCAGGAGAAAGTGCAGCAACAAGTATTCATGGTGAGGGGTCTAGGAAAGTAGAAATCCGATATTGACTGTTGAAATGCTAGTGTATTAGAGTAATAATTCGGCCAATTGCTTTTTTAGAAAGGGGGCGATTATGCAGTGATGATGGTACGGCGGTGGGACGGCGCATGGAGAAAGAGAGAGAGAGAGAGAGAGAGAGAGAGAGAGAAATAATTAGGGTTGAATTTGTATAGGATTAATTTAAATAGAAATTAATTAAAACCTAATTTATTTAATTATAAAGTTGATTCTGTATTTTTTAAAATGGTAACTTAAAAACAGCTGTGGCTGTAATTTCCTCAAAATTAAAATGCACAATTCAAAAATCAAATTTGAAAGTTTTTTTTTTCAAAAATCGGATAACAATTTAAACTTTCTAATATTATATTAATAATATTTTGAAATTAAATTAATTTATATACCCACCCTACTTCCATCCACCCAAAGCCTAATTATTTTCCTCTCCCTCTTCTCTCTACATCTCTCCATTCTATCTCTATCTTAGAACGCTGTGGCACTTTCAAACTCCGATGATCAGCGATGAATGAGCTGCGCCGGCCGACACTGTTAGCATCAGAGGCTGCTAAGAGTTCACAGCAGCATCGCCTGCCATCATCGCGACGTTGTTGCTACAGCATCAGAGATGTTGACGTTTAATGGTGCTAATGTGGGAAGGAGTTTTGGGGTTTTGGGTGTTATTTCTTCCTCTTCTGATTTGATTTGCTTAACCGAAATTCTTGTGATTGTTTTGATGTTACTTGTTGGTGGTTTACTTATTTTCAGTTTGCAAATGATCGTTTTTAGTGGTAGTGATAGTGGTGGTGAGGTGGTAGTGGTTTTGGTGGTTGTTTAGTGGTAGTGGTAGTGGTAGTGGTGGTGCGGTGGTAGTGGTGTAGGCTGTCGGTGGGTTGCGAAATGACAGCGGTGGTTATGGTGACGATGGTGGTGGTGCATTTTTGTTGGAGTGGGTCAACATTTGTTATCTTGTAATGTGACATAAAAATATTTTGTGACAAATTAATTTGATATTTGTGGTCATGAAATAAGTTGTGATCAATAACTTGTGACCTACACCTAAAAAAAATAATTTTAATATGTGATCTTGAAATAATTTAACTCATAAAATTTGTAATTTGTAATCGAGAAATAATTTGTAACCAATACACTTTAATATATTTAATTAATAAAATAAATATTTAATTAATTATTTTATAAATAATTTTTAATAATATCTGATTTTCAAAATTTTAAAACTTGTTTTTTGATTTAGAAATGAGTTATACCTTATATATGAAATTTTCCCTTATAGTTATGATAGCAAGTGTATGCAATGTGGTTTAATTAAAAAGAATTAGGATCTTGATACATGTACATCAAAATATTAAATAATGAGTTACATAATGTCATGTCATTCTATAATTTGTCAATTTAAAACACGGCCATTTTTTTCATCCAATCATTTTCCCCGACATCATATTATGTAACATTTTATGTATAATTTTTATATACAAATAGCAAAATCCAAAGAATTATGTTAGATGTACATTCTTGATTGACATCAAGGATGTCAACCCCACAGGCGAAAGTTCTCTGGGCAGTAATGAGATAAATGTGTTTAAAATTAATGGTGTAGATTGCTACATGAAAGAGTGTCAAACTTGTTGTTAACCATGATAAACATGTAGCATGATTGAACTAAATATCGTGTCCATGGTCTATTATTCGTATATCTTCACTCATTTCATCTATAATTTCAAGTGTTTGATTTAAATAAAAGTTCGTATTAAAAATTATTAATAGAAAATAGAAGAGTGTTCGAAAAATATCCATATAAACGATTTTAAATTTGTCCAGAATAAAAGTTTTTACCTCAAAACCACAAGTCCTATGTGGTGGGTGGAAGCAGTAGTCATGGGTTGTAATTATTACTGCGACAAAGTCTGAAGCACATGTATCATGGAGTTTCTACTTTAGGCTTTATCCAAAGTCAATATATTCATAAGATAAAGCAATTATCGCGTTGCATTTGCAGCCCAAATCATGAGACAAACTTTTATGGCCATCATTTTAGCTATATATAATTCAATAGTCACCTCCCCACTCCCCTCCCCTCGCCCTTTTTTTAAACACTTTTTCTAATTTAGCCCCGGTTTGAAACCCATTTTGGGTTGAAAAGAATTTTTAGAATAGTGATTGACGTAAGAATGTGTGGTGGAAAGGTGATGAAAAGTTTTTGATTTGTGTGTAATATTATTTTATTAGAAGAATGTGTGGTTGAAATGAAAAATGAGAATGAAAATGAAAATGAGAAAGAAAANTGAGAATATAATTTTTAGAATAGTGATTGATCTAATAATGTGTGGTGGAAAGGTGATGAAAAGTTTTTGATTTGTGTGTAATATTATTTTATTAGAAGAATGTGTGGTTGAAATGAAAAATGAGAATGAAAATGAAAATGAGAAAGAAAAATGAATGGGTGTCAAACAGGGGCTTAACTACATTACATAATATTTATAGGTCTGTTTGACAAACCTTCTACTTTTATTTTTCTTCTTGTACAAGAGCTTTTTGCTTAAAGTATCCATTAGACAAGACTCATACTTCTCGTAAAAGAATTTTATGATAAAGTTGCTTTAGTTCAAATTCTTTTAAAAAAAAATTCTAATCAGATAAAGTACTTCAAGAAATTTTTCAAATATATTCGAAAACTATTTTTTAGTTTTAGAAGCAACTTTTGAATTTAAAAAATCCTGTTGAACGATTCCATAGGCCAGCTTCCTCTAAAGGCTCTCTAAAGATTATTACAAAACACCTTCAAAAGTTATCTAAACATGTCAGCCATAAAAATCTCAGGTACCCAATAAATCCGTGCCACATGGACAGATAAGAGGCATCTCATCACTAAATTCTTCATTCACTTGTGGTCATTTTCTCTAGCAACCATTGGGGTAGGCATGAACCGCATGGGATGTTCTTCAATTGGGTTACGGCTCTAAGCTTACTTGTTCGTTAACCGCTACATTGATGTTTGATTCAACTGGTTCTAATTCTGCTTCGAACCATTCCCGTTCGAAAGAAACCAGGAAAGCAATGCACAAATAAGAATGATTTATATTTCAAGGCATTTACCGAACACAAATCGAGACGAAAATGTACACAAAACATGCTTAAAGGCTTTACATTATTTCCAGTTGCTTTTTCAGGATACCTAAATATTTATAAAGCACAAACGATTAATAGAAGCTGTTTTTTCAATTGTATTGAATTTAGTTTATCACTTCTAAAATTACAAGGCAACTTACTTTAAGGGACATGCAATAACTGTCTAAGAAACAGAAACAATGAAACTACACTTCCCAGCGTCAATCGTTTTTGTCATAGCTTTCACCAAACACTTATGTTTAAATCCAGCATAAATGCACTCGAGCGATGATCCAGATCCATAATCTGAATTAGATTTCATAACTTTATGTGAATTTGAAGATATTATCCATGAAGAGAAATATTTTCCTTCCAATTCAATGCAGAAGTATCCAAAACTAACTCAAACCATAGAATGCCCCAACTGCTTTCTATGATTCATTTGGTGAATCCAAAAATCTGATCTTCCTTTCAGGTTTTACCGATCCAGCATTCGCCTTTTGGCAATATTAACCTAGAGGTAAAGGAGGACTCTTGTGTAAAGATTTTCCACACCTCTCGGCACCTGTCAACATGTAAGGTTTGGTACGGAAAATCTTATCTCAGAACAAGGTAGGAGTTGATGATTAATCAATTTCTGTACCAAATATCTTACAAGTAACAAGAATATTCCAGAGAAATTTTTCATCAATGCATATATATAGTCTATAATTCTTGATACAGGATGTCATTAATAATTATGCAAAATGGCTAAGTCACCTGATATGCACTCCACGTAGAGCACCACCATGAAGCCGTCGACTCCCATGTGGTCGTCTACCACCCCCATGTGTACGCGGGTGACAACCTTGCAACCACGTACGTGGGTGACAATCTTGCAACCACGTACGTGGGTGACAATCTCAATCTCAATCTCGCACACAATCTCAAACTCGTAACCGCGTACACGGGTGACAATCTCAATCTTGCAATCGCGTACGCGGGTGACAAAGACAATCTTGCAACCGCGCACCACCATGAGGTCGTCAACCCCCATGCGACCGCCTACCCCCATGAGGCCGTCGACCCCCATGGGGCCCTATACGTTCACATAGATCGCCTACCACCGTGATGTCAATACTATGTTTAACCATACAAATGGAAATGTGTAAGATGGAAACAACCCAAGAGCAAACATGGGCACAACCAACTGCTTGACGAGTGGGGGTCACCACGTTAGAACGTGGAGAAAGTGGGAAGGTCTACGTGTGACACGTGGACCCATTTACTACCGAACATGTGCATAGTAACATGTGCCTATAAATACTTCCAAGATGAGAAAGGTATGGAATCTTGAAACCCCAACTATGTGAATTCGCATTATACTTTACCCCTTATTTCTCTAAAACCAGTAACTGATTCTCACGCCAGAGGTACAACGGGGGAGAAAGCCTCAACTTCTTTTTACAGGTAGCAACCGTTGATTGGAGTAGCCGGAGCACTGTATAGACAAGGTTAACTCGCAACACTTCAATTCTCATAATGTATTTTGCTGAAATCTCTCTGAAATTGAATGAAAATAATTTTCAAAAATCAATTTCATTCAAACAATTTGAATTTCTAATTTGGTCGCTCTGTTTCTCTAATTGGTATCATACATTGCCATCCCTATCCTGATGGGGATTGCAATCTTTAGAATAAAAAATCATTCTTCTCAATCAAAACCGTCAACATATCACAATCAAACACAACATTATTACAATCACTTGTTGACAACTTACCCCATGAATCCATTGCCTGCGGTTGCTTCAAGCACAATATGAGGCATGATGGAGGGATGGACGATTAGGGGATTGGAAATCATCTGTTGTAGGGATTTTCAAAATTGGAAGAGAAGCAATTTGTGCAAATCGAATTCTAGGGTTTGTTCCTAGGAAGGGATTTGGGCATTTCCTCCTCTGCGTTTGAGTGTGCATTTCCAATTGATGAAATCGGGTTTTTGCAACAACGATTCTTCACGTGGCAAGAAGATAACACCATCTGTTGACACGGAGGACGCCGTCATGCTACATCAGATGCCATTCGAACGGTTGTTTGTGGAGTGATGGATGGAAGGAATTTCTAATTAGTTCAGGCTAATCAAAAGCATATCAAAGTATAGTGATTATAATGCGACGGTATGCAAAGTTCAATGTGTAATCAGGGGCGGACGCAGAACTTGAACGTTGGGGGGCACAATCGAACTTTCAAAGAAGTTGGGAGAAATTTTACAATCGAAAATTTATGTCCAAAAAAATCATACCTCATGTAATTTTACATCCGAAAATTTACATGGGATATGACTTTTTCGGATGTAAAATTTTGAAAATCTTTGAAAATTTCCTAATAAAATGATGAAAATTATATTGAGAAATTTGTATCGCAAAAATAATAAATGTTAATGAAATAATTAATTTTTTTAAAATGCGAGTTAGACGTCTTTTTAAAAACTCACGTTTAACGTATTTTTAACTATTTATTATATATGTTTGAACTATTCGATATGCTCATAATATAGTTCTTAAAATAAGTTTCGAAATGATATAAGCAATTTGTAAATTCGATTAGCGTACAATCGTCGGAGAATTTTTAAAATTAGTATATTATCGAAATTCAAATTTATTTTGATTTAACCTCTGTTTGGTGGAGATCAAAATCAAATTTTTAGTAAATCTTGATAAAAATTAAACAGTTATGGATTCTATGAAATATGTTATTAAAATTAATTGTTAACTTTAATTTAGATTTAAATTTAAATTTGAATCGATATCAAACATGATTTTAAAAAGAAAAAAAGAAAAAAAAAATCCCAAAAGTGGGGGGGGGGGGCACCTGCCCCCCAGGACCCCCTTGGGTCCGTCCATGTGTGTAATGAAATTTTTTACTCGGCATTTTTAAGATAGAAGAAAGAGATTGGTGTATGGAAAACTAAATGCCACTCAATAGTTTTCCATATTAAACTTGATGTGAATGGCCGTGTAATAATATATCTGCCATTCAATTAATTGTAAGACATGTTTGACATTCTGAACTTAAGTGGGCTTAGATGAATTAAAGGAAACATATAAGATTGTTTAAAACTTTAAAAATATTTTTCTATCCAACTTAGAATTTCAGTTCGTACAAGGAAAAATTGCACCATTTACTCCCAACTTATTGTTCCATAAGTCAGTTGATCATCAACCTTTCGAAAACAGTAAGTTAAACATTGTCACATTGACCTTTCTTCATGTTATAGTCATTCCAATATGAGGAAATACAAGGAAATGGTCGGTTGACCTGACCATATTTCCTTAGTGGCTTTGACCATTAAAAAAAAATAGTTAAAAAGCATAAAATGTTAAGTTAAATACCAAAATCCAAAAATATCATCATCTTCTATCAACTGTTTTAAGTGGAAAGGAAAAAGAAATTTCAAATTACTCACACAGTTTACAGTCGAGATCTAGTCGAAGAAGCATCCTCACAGTCAACCCAAAATCGACCACCACACACCGGCCATTATCTTTAACAATGTTAGTTTTTTGGTGATTATTAGATTGATTTTTCATTTATCGTGTTTCAAAACTTTGTGAATTAAATTATGATGTATAATGTTTATTTTTGTTATTTAGGTAGATTATTTGGTATAGTAAAGATTTATGTATATACTATATATATTACTATTTGGCGATCACCATTTTCGGTGAGAAAATAGTCGGCTTGGCCGAAAACTGTGAATGTAAAACACAGTAAGCCCAATCCGTCTATTTTTTCATTTTCATTTTAATTTTAATTTTCTTTTTATTTTTATTATTTTTATGATAAAATATAATTTTATTAATTAAATAATATTTATATTCTTTATTAATTTAATTTTTTAATCTTAATTAAATAATATTTATATTCTTTATTTAATTTTCAAAATTTCTTTTTATTTGATTTTTTTATTATATATTTTTTAAATAGTTTTAAAACTTCTTAATTGTTTATTTTTTGATTTAAAATTATTTTTAATTCTTTTTTATTTATGATAAAAATTTAACTTTTTAAAATTTAAATTAAATAATATTTATATTCTTTATTTAATTTTCTTTAATTTGTATTATAAGTTTTTTTGGAAATAGTTTTAAAATTTCTTAATTGTTTTCTTCATATTATAAATAATTTTTAATTTAAAATTCGTTTTAATTCTTAATTTTCTATTTTTCTTTCTTTATTTTTTTTTGGTCTATACTTAGGTTTATTTAGTTTTTTGAGATTATACTTTATTTCATTATCTTTTGTTGATTGTTCTAATATTTGAATTTTTGTAGGATAAAGTACCATTTAGGTGTGGAGTTGAGACAAATGACGGGAAAATGTACATGGAACAATATCTTGATAATTTCACTATTGTATTGGAGTTGCTGGATGATCAACACACATATATCCTACGTCATTCCTTCATGTGACCCATGTATTAGTTGAGAAAGTGTAGTACTCTGGGCAAATTATTGTGCATTACTATATCGGTTGCTTCTATCAGTCGACGGTGATGCCCTTCACTTTGACCTCGTGGACAAGGTCACTACTTTCTCCATGTTTGAATTTGTCCTTATGACTGGATTGAAAATAATGGACGATGAGGCAACTACTGATGGTACTTAAAGAAGTAATAGAATGCACGAGATGTATTTTCAAGGACAGGGACAATGCTTTTACCGCAGTTGATCGACGCAATCAGAGACTACGACCAGATGTGGACAGATTAAAGTTAGGACTGGTCTACATCTTTGAGAGCCTGATAAGGTGTTATCACAAGAAGACTGCGATTGAGCTTTTCCATTTGGAAGTTGTTGATGACATCAATGCCTTAACAACCATCCGCGGAGTCAGGATGTTTTGAGGACACCGTACACGTCTTCACTAGATCACACTCAAAGTCCAAGGAGTCCGTGTGTAAGTACGTTATTTACGGATTGTCCATAACAGTGCATGTAAATGTTTAACATAATCAACGTTAATATATTTTTTATACTAAATTTATATATAATAATTGTACGTGTTGCAGATCTGGGCATATGAGACTGTCCACTTCTTGGGTACCCAGTTTGCTAGGTGAGGGGACACACGCTGCCCTTGGATTCATCATTGGTGAGCAAAGGATGTCCATCTAGCAAACACTTATCAGCCTTCCTCGATGACCCTCCGGTGAGTATTACACATTTGCGATTTATATTATTTTGTCGTTTCAAAATTTCATCACATGATCATTAACTAGTTGAACTGTCAATATGTCAGCTTGAAGTCCTAACTAAGTTCACTCCGTCGACGGAGGAGGATAGTCAAAGTTTTGTGCGTGAATTTGCCGTTCCGCGTACTCAAAACGACCAGATGTCCGATTTCATCCTGTACTGAGATTGGGCATGTGAATTGAATATAATTTATTGATTATAGTTTAGTATGAGTTAGCTTATTTTAATTAAGTTAATAATTTTAATATTAATATTTGTGTAGGAGTGCGGTGCACTTGATCAACAATCATCTCCGCCGAATGGATCACCTCCGGCGAAGAGACCTCCTTCTCCTCCATCTAGATACTCTTCCATGGATCTCTTGCACACGGTCAGAGTCATTATTCTGATGATTTGTATGTTTGCCAACTGGATTTATGACAAATGAAGTGGGTATGTTACGAAGAGGGATGAGATAGGAGGTGTGTAAGCTACGAGACGAGGTAGAGGCGTTACGACGAAAGATGAGAGAGGAGGTGGGGGCTACGAGAGAAGGCAGAGGCGCTGCGACGAGGTTGAGCGGTGAGATATTAAATTTATGCCATGACGTTATAGTGCTATGAGGCCATATAGGAAAACTTCATGATGAGGTCGTAGCGCTCTGTGACGATATAGCAAGCAGACGAGGGGGTGATAAACGAGGTGACGGAGATCAAGTCATACAGTGTTGTGGACAGATGATGGTGTATTAGAATCATTTTTGTTATTTGTGGAGTAGGAGGAGGTGGCTTCGATCGGGATGAGAGAGGTATCAAAAGAGGAGAGGACGGAGGGAGTGATGGTTGCCGTGTCAAAGGGGTGGCCTCGACGACAGAGGAGATAGCAGTGTCCTGTCGAGGCAGAGGGGTAGTCCCGATCATACTATTTCTTTGTTTTAAACAGTTTCTTGACGTACAAATTCTCATCATTGGGAACCACACGCAAAGAATTAGACGACGGTCCACTCGATCCAGCCCTTGTGCTCCCGTCCCACTCATGTCTCTGACGGGATAAAGCAATCGAATTTTCATTTGTAAATTTTTAATTATAAAAAAGTAATAGTCAGAAAATCGGCCCAACCACTGGACAACATGATTTTTTTTATTAAAAAAAAAAAGACTTAACAACTGGCTATTACGACCATGATATACATGCAGATGCATTTTTTCTTTTTTATACTTAAAAAAATTATAAATCTATTAAAATATTTTATCTACATGTTAATATATGTCGAAATAGGACTTATCGATTTAAAATGTATACTAAGCGTCTGTTTGGTAGTAATTTTTATCTTATTTTTAGAGATTTTCGGACCGTTGATGAGATTTCTCCAAAAAACATTGCTACAACAATGGGACCATCTTCCAATCAACGTCGGATTGTGTACATTTTCAAGAAAAGAACTTTGACTTCTAAAGGTGTGATGGCAGAAGAATTTTCCATCCTCTCAAACTACCCTACAAAAGGTAAAAGAAATGGGAAGGTATAGAGTTAGAGTGTGTTTGAAACCCATTTTTTGAAGATAAAAATTTTTAGAGTAGTGATTGATGGAAGAATGTGTGGTGGAAAAGTTATGAAAAGTTTTAGATTTTTGTGTAATATTATTTTATTGGAAGAGTGTGTGGTTGAAATGAAGTAGGAGAAAAAAATGAGAATGAGAATGAGAATGAGATAGAGAATGGGTGCCAAGCATGGGCTTAATAATATAGAGAGGGTATTTTGGTAAATAGTGGATGACAAATAGGGATATTAAAGTCTAAATCATTTTCGAAGACTTTTGTACCCATTATAAATACTCTAACATTTGAACAACTAAGGGTCCGTTTGATTGAAAGAATGGAATTGGGTGGAAAGAAAATAAATTTTAAGGAATTGAATTGTCTAGAACTTGTTTTAGTAGAAATTGTCAATTAATTGTGTTTGATTGATATAATTTTTCATTGAAAAATATTTAAATTTTGGATTTTTTGGTGTTTGTTTGACTTTGTTTTTCATGAAAATTGCTCATTAGGGATAAAATTTGTTACAATTGGGGGAATAGAATTTGTTTACATTGCAAAACAATATTTTTAAAAAAAAATTGCCTAAAAAAGTTTTTCCCACCAAACCCATGTGAAAGATTTTTCCTTAAAAATCAAGAAAATGTGAAAAACCAATTTCATAAAAAATTTAGTCAATCAAATATGCAAAAAAGTGGAAATGAAATTTAATTTTCATTTTTCATGGAAAATATAGCTCAATCAAAGAGGGCCTAATAGTGATTTTTAACTCACATGTCAACTGTTGTAAAATGCAAATTCTCATTTTAATGGCGACCAAACAGGGTTTAATTTAATGAAAACGAAATTAAACATATACAAATATACTTACCAATTCGAAGTAGTAGATGAAAAAAAAATACTTGTTCAGCGTTTGATCAATTTTTGAGATTTTGAGATTAAAGCATATAAAAAATGAGAGAGTTTTTTACCTGCTAAAATAAACAGATAAGAAAAGTTAGCTACTTGTTAACTAAAGAAAGGGTAGTATTATTATTATCTTTTGGATAAAATAATATTCTGTAATTGTATTGTTTATTTAAGTATATTTTAGTCTTTTACCATTCAAAAAGCTATTGTAAAAATATGCAAGGGTTGAAAATTTAAAATGAAAATTAGAGAATTTGACCTAAACCATTTTAAAAGTAGTACGCCTTCAAATCTTAGTTAAATTGTCAAATGTTATAGAGAGACAGTCTGCGTGCGTCTCTCTGCTGTGTGTACAGAATTCATCAGCCGATCCTAACCTTTAATCTGCCGCCCTCCCGTGACTCACTGTTATAGTCTCTCTGTCCTTCAGTTATCCCACTGTCTCCATTTTTATGCTATTCAGGCTTCTCTCTATTCCCTTTAATTCTTGAGCAAAGCCAAATGTACAGAAAATAATTGCTGTCTGAAGTATTACTGATTCTTCTTTTCTTTTCTGGGGTTTTTAACGGGTTTTCCTTCTGGTAGTCCTAATACTTTAAAATTCATAGTCCCAAGTTTTCTGGGTTTTTTTTTTCTAATTTTTTTTATTCATCAGTTTTGGTTCACACTGAATTTCTAGTACTTTTCAGGGTTTTGGGGTTTTCTTTCTTCTCAGACCTATCATCTCCTGTCGATTTGTTTGCTCTGGTTTGGCCTCGTCGTTAAATTTGCAGGCCCCAAATCACTTGCTTCTGCAGTTTGTAAGTCATTTTTGCAAATTGTTCGTTTCTTGTTCTAGTTCGAATTTGAAGTCATTCTTGCAGGTTTTGTTTTAAGGTATTTATTTACAAATGTCTTCTTGTTTAAGTGGAGGTGGAAGAGCAATTAGATTAGACCTTGAGATTATTAAATCACCATCCTCTTCATGGATTTCAAATTCATCTTCTCCATCTTCAACTTTAACCGAATCAAGCAGTTCCCCTATTGCCATCTCGACTCGAAAACCTCGAAAAAGGCCTAATCAGACTTACAATGAAGCTGCAGCCATTCTTTCTGCAGCCTATCCCAAGATTTTCTCCACTAAACACCTCACAAAGCCTTATAAATTCACAAAATCACACAATAATTGTAACAATCCTTTTCCTTATGAGCCGTCCGACTTGTTTATGCCTTTTCCCGTGGTCGAAAACTCGGAATTCTTGTTGCATCCACCGATACTAGAGAAACCCGATTTTCCAATTGAGGCAAAAGGGGGGATAGGTGCATTTGATAAACGGTGCCATAGACCTGGGGAAATCAATTCGAGAGTTGATTCTTTGGAGATTCATGATGACTATCAAGAAGATTTTGATGCAGGATCGATACTAGATGCGGGAATTGAAGAGGGAATTGATAGTATCATGGGGAAGTTGAGTACTGGAAATGACTCGGTCAATGATTCAAATGATAGGCAAGTGAATTCTTGGTGTTATGGTTATCCAATAGGCCTAGGATTTGGAGGAACATTTGGCTTTGGAATGAGGAGGGAAGTGAGGGCAATGAAAAATGTCGATGATGGGAATTGTTGGAGGTTCCCTAGTGTCAATGTGCAAATCCCGACTGAGAAGAAGAAAAAGAAGGTTGAAAAGGCGGTTGAACCTAAGAATTTAGTATTAGCCAAGTTGAAGTCAAGTTCCATTAAAGCAGACAAGGTGAATTCAGCTAGCAAATCACCTACAGAGGAGGCTATACTGCCTAAAACAAATGCAGGGTTGTCACTAAAATTAAATTATGATGAGGTTTTGAACGTGTGGTCCGATAAGGGCTCACCGTTTTACGGTGAAACTCTACCGGGTGCTGAAGCCACCGGAAATGATGTTCAAGTATGTTTCTGTTCTCGTCCCACGACGATTGCGAACCTTGGCGATATTCCTTATGGTCATGTTCACGTTGAAACAAAAGGTGGTATGGGTAAGAAAAAAATCATAAAGGGCATTTGTACATAGTATCTGTCACTTGGCTAAAAAATAGAGTACCTTTTAAGTACTTGTGGGGGGCATGGCACGTGCTAATCATGTGTCATATGTGGTTGTTTTTTATATTTCCTCTCTTATAATAATTAATGTCACTTTTAGTTGGCATTATGTTTCAATTAGAAAGGTGAGCTTAGTCAACAATTGAACAATCTTTCTAGCAATAATGTTTATGTTAGCTGGGTTGGTACGGCAACATTCAATGGTTGGTGAACCGTGCTTGGTGTATAGGATTTTTTACTAGGGTTTTTAAAGATACATTTGACTGATTCTATTTGGCAGTAGAAAAAAAAAATGAAAAAAATTGCCAATACAAGACTATTATTTCAGCCCTGTTAAGTGTCCGCTGACAATTTACCCTGCACAAGGGGCAAAATCCATGGTAGCTATTCCCTAATATTTTTTTAGAATCAAGCTTGGGGTACAGGGTATAGACCCTCGACCAATACCTCACAATGGGGCGGGACCCGGGGGGGGGGGGTTGACAATTTTTTATTACCATGGATCCCGTATGGAGTCCATCCACGTGAGTGTAGGTAAACGTTTTGTAAAAATATTTTCTGTACATTTGATTTTATCCTACTTTTTATTAGAGAGTTGTAAAAGGAAAAAAAAAAATAAAGATTCGATTTGTAAATTCTTTTTTATTAAAATATAAAGATATGTAATAATAACTCATTTTAAGAATAATGTTATTAATAGTGAAGACTAATAGTAGTTGTCTTACGTAACTTACATTACAGTTTGTTGTTTGATACATTAATGTCATAATTTTTTATTGCTTCATACATTAAATAACGAATTACTATATATATATGCCACGTAAAAGCGATTGCCGATATTTTTCACTATAAATAACATTTTTCCATTTGTAAATATGTTTTTCTATATTTGTTTATACTTTTTAGTATGACACATCCTATTTTGTCTTGACATTTTTTCTATGATATCGAATATTTTGTTAATAATTCTAAATAATGAATAATATATTGGGAAGTTACACTTGTGTTGGGACTTTTGAGCTGCCTAGCATTCAATAATTGCTGATTGTGTTACTTTTGGTGTAGACAATATTGGCACGAATAGACTTAATTGATGAAGACGCTAGTGTGTTGCACTACAAAGAAAAGATGTGTAAGCACCTTTTTTCTAAGGATCCGTTTGATAGGTAAATGTGGAAAAGAATTTCAATTTCATGTTAGTTGGAAAATAAAAATTCACCAAACACATAAGAATTCGTTTTTCATGAAAAATAAAATGCAGTTTAGGATTTTTTGAGCCACGTTATTTTGGAAGAATGTATTCTGAAATAGTAGATTGATAAAGAATATGTGGTTGAAAAAGAAGGAAAAGTTATTGATGTGATGAAAAATATTATTTTATTGAAGAATGTGTGATT
>CAIGRS010267366.1:0-16695 GCA_903798395.1 Fraxinus floribunda | reverse complement strand
GGTTGGAGGCGGTGGAGAGAAGAGAGAGAGTGTTGAGAGAAATTGATTTAGGGTTTAGATAAATTTCGGATTTTATATGTTAAATAAAATACCTGATTTTTGATTAATTAAACTTTTAACCTGATTTTTGAATTAGAAAGTTTAAATACCTGCCCCTATGTAATTTCCTCTTCTGTCTTATCCACATGGTAGGGTCGTTTTTCGGTATTGATAATCGAGTAGCATCAGTCCCACAAATCTATAGGAGCATTTTACATCCATCAAAGACCATAGGTACTAATTTGACCTTTACGGAAGTTTGTGTACCTAAACAACATTTATNACCTGCCCCTATGTAATTTCCTCTTCTGTCTTATCCACATGGTAGGGTCGTTTTTCGGTATTGATAATCGAGTAGCATCAGTCCCACAAATCTATAGGAGCATTTTACATCCATCAAAGACCATAGGTACTAATTTGACCTTTACGGAAGTTTGTGTACCTAAACAACATTTATACAAAAGCTGGGGCGTTAAATATGAATTTTGTCCTTCAATCCTTGAGCCTGAATATTTTGACTTCCCTTGATGGTATCGGTTTTCTTAAAAGAAAAGAAAATAACAAAAATCCAATTCCCTAATCCCTTGTAAAACCCTGGTCAGCCGGTGCTTGCCCGTCCGATTGCGGCTGGAGGCGATGAAGGTGGTGGCGCTAGTCAGCGGAGGCAAGGACAGCTGTTATGCTATGATGAAATGCCTCCAATATGGCCACCAGGTCTTCTCTTTCTCTTCATCTTTCTCTATCTTTGCTTGTTTTTATATAGATTTTTGCTTGTATTCACTGGATGGTGACTGTATAATTGGTAACTTCAGATAGTGGCGCTCGCAAATTTATTGCCGGCTGATGATGAACAAGACGAGCTGGATAGCTACATGTATCAGACAGTAAGCCCGTCTTCTTTATTTCACGCTTAATGTTTTTTTTTTTTTAATATGAATACTGGAAGAATATTGATTGTTTCTAGGTTTTATGTTTAATTAACAATGAAGCTGAGGTTTTGGCTTCGGATAACTTTTTCGGTTTTATAGAGTTAGGGTGTACATTTATCCTATATTTTTAGTTGGGATTGTTGAATATCTTTTGCAGGTAGGACACCAAATAGTTATTGGCTATGCAAAATGTATGGGAATTCCATTATTCCGGAGACGAATTCAAGGATCTACCAGGCAAGCCCTTTAAGCAGGAAGCTTTTGGTATAATCTATTACCTATTTTGTTAACAATGGGAAATCAATAATACAGTAATATAACTTGAACATGTTAACACCCATTATTACACTGACTAGGCAATTTTAAAAGAGGAGATGATAACAGATGGCTTCTTGTGTCTTTGTCATTTAGCTTTTGAATGTGTATTGCTAGGGTGTTATATTCTAAAAGAAAAGAAATTTTCTATCTTTAAGTTGTTTTCAGTTCTAAATGTCATAGTTGACTAGTTTTATTGGAGATACAAGCTTAACCTCATCTTTACTTTTGTGTTATTTTCTGCACCAAATTATAAACTCTCTGCACATGGGAAACTGTTCACCTGAGAAGCAAAGCCAATTTCAAGGAGGCCATACAGCCTGTGCAAACAGTGATATCTTTCAAACACTCCAAAAACATGTCCAACAATCTTCGAGTATTTGACGCTATCCAAAATAAAAAAATGTTGAACTATGAGTGTTTGACACCTGCTGATCCATGTTAAATTCTTAAAAGGACACTGCTTCAGATCAGTCTTGAAGTTTGTTCGTCATAATTGAAATATCACGTATGATATAATTGCAACTCCAAAAGGGTAAATAACTTGCATGTACATGGACATATATGGATGCATGGATATGCTAGTATTAGTTTAATAGTGTGTTTTAGTTGCAGCATATCCTATGTTTTACATGGAAGTGCCTGTCCTTTTCATTTGGGTGCATGTAGTCCAAGCTTTTTAGCATTAAGTCTATGTTTGGCTCATGTTTATAAACTCTCAAGCCACTATTTTTTTTATTACATTTCAATGAATCCACAAGTAGTACCCACTTGTCCACCACTCATTTCTATCTATGTATAATTTAAGTTGTTTATTAACACTTCCCAAACAATGCTTTTAATTTAATGGATGGCCTTAACAAAGATATTAATTGTAGTCTCTCCAGGAATTAACGATATTAAAATGTATTGACTGGTAACGGTATGACATTATGGTATATAAGCTTTGTTTTCTATGTCCTCTATGTAAACTCAATACTCACACTTGAGTTGTGTCCATGTACATAGGATAATATCACAAGAATAAACATTCCTTTTTATTATTATTATCCAATTGAAGTTCTCTGATAATTCAAACATTCTTTATTATTATTATTATTATTATTATTATTATCATCCAATTGAAGTCTCTGATAATTCCTTAAAATATCTTCATCAGTGTCTGTTATATTGCTGACAAGTGACAACTTACTAACATGAATCCCAAACTTGTAAGTATTGGAGATTATATTGACAATGTGGTCTGTATGATATTCACTAAGCATTTAATGTTTTATTAGTGCACTTTCACTTTCAAATCTATTGTTTTGGGCTTCACAGGCATCAGGGCCTTAGCTACAGCATGACACCTGGTGATGAAGTTGAAGATATGTTTATCCTCTTAAGCGAAGTGAAAAAACGGATACCCTCTGTTTCAGCAGTCTCCTCTGGTGCAATTGCATCTGACTATCAAAGACTGCGTGTGGAAAGTGTGTGTTCAAGGTTAGGGCTTGTTTCTTTGGCATATCTGTGGAAGCAAGATCAGTTGTTTCTCCTTCGACAAATGGTAAATTTCTTCTTACCAATCATAGTGATGATTCTGTAATATTGAAATTATCAATACTAACTCATTTTTTGCACTGTATTGTCATTACAGATAAGCAGTGGGATTGTTGCCATCATAGTAAAGGTATAACATACTCTTCTAAATCCTATCTTACTTTCTTCGTCCTAAGGAATGCTACATTCCACAGTTCACAACCCAAATTGATTTCTTTGAATGTTATTTATTATAATTTTGTTAATAATGTTAAATAACACTTTAAGAGTATCAAAGTGAGAACAGAATTATTATTTAGATTTTTTATGTTTCCAAAAATTGATACGTGAATAAAACATTATTTCAAAGATTTGGTAGGTTAATTTTGTATTGTGGCTTGCAGAACAATGGGGAGGGAATCTTTTTATGTAATTCTTTTGGAAGCCCTCATCAATCTATCTTGGTCTCTAGCATGCTTTATTCAGATTCTATATGATATATAACATTTATATATGTACTTTCTAAATTATAATGCTGCCTCATCTTAGAAACAATTTTCGCAAAATCTAGTTTTATTTTTGCTTTTATTTATTTCAATTCTCTTTGTTGATTGACCTGCAACTTTATTGTTTAACTCAAAGTAGATATGTGCAATTCTTGAGTGAAAAAGTAAAAATTGTTCTTTTTATGTTAGCCTTAGTGTATACCTAATTTCTTGCCCTTTTTTTATTTTATTTTTTGTCAAAGGTTGCATCAATTGGGTTGGACCCTTCAAAACACTTGGGGAAAGAAATAGAACACTTGGAGTCCCATCTTCACAAGCTAAAAGAGTATGTTAAACTGATCGGCTCAAATACATTTTAGTTTCTAAGCAACTGATAGTTATGTTATCGATATATTGACAGGTTGTATGGAGTAAATGTGTGTGGCGAAGGGGGTGAATATGAAACATTAACTCTTGACTGCCCCCTCTTTAAAGTAAGCACCCCTTTCAATTTATGTTTCTTCTTAATCCAGACATTTCAATCTTTGCGCTTTCTATTATTATTGTTTTTCTTCTTTCTCTTGAGGCAGGGCATGGGGAAGGCAGTATATGTATAGTTTGTGTTCACCTTAACTGCTACTGATGCATTCTTTTGGAATCTCTAGCTAGTTTTTTTTGTTATATTTTTCTCTAGCTTACTCTAATCCCCCTTTACTTCCTCTCAAAATTCTAACATATTGATCTTTTGCAGAATGCTCGAATTTTGCTAGATAAATTTCAAGTTGTTCTACATTCATCAGATCATATAGCTCCTGTTGGGGTCCTTCATCCCTTGGAGTTCCATTTGGAGAAAAAGCTGGAGCCTGTGTCTACAAGTGACATTGATGGTAGTCATGAGATCACTGCTGGGGAAATGGATTCAGTATGCGAAGTGCTGGGGGACTGGAAGGATTTTGGTTACACTCCAATCCAGGAAGCTGGTTTGATTTCTAATTTAACACTAGACATAAAACAAAGATTCCACACCTCCAAATCCAAGAAGGATGACACCTTTTCTATCTCTTGCTGGCTGCAAGATGCCTGTAGAACGTCAGGAGGTATAACATTAGTCACAATGGAAGGGTAATGTGGCAATAGTGAACTCTAAAGATCTTTGATAATGCAAATTTTTCCTTATTTTGCTGCTCTTTTTTTTTTCCCTTTTCTTCGAAAAATTCTAGTTGATATCTGCTCTTTTGGGCTGCTCTAATTTGACAGATTTGCAGGAGGATCTGGAAGCAGTTCTGATGAAAATTGAATTGCTCCTTGTCGAATACAATTGCTCTTGGGAGAATGTTCTTTATATTCATTTATATGTTGCCAACATGAATGATTTTTCTGTAGCGAATGAAACATACACGAAATTTATTACTCAAGAGAAATGTCGTTCTGGTGTACCATCACGTTCTACAATAGAACTTCCTCTTTTGCAAATTGGTTCGGGGAAGGCATATGTTGAAGTCTTAGTATCAGATGATCATATTAAAAATGTACTGCACGTACAAAGTATTTCGTGTTGGGCTCCTAGTTGTATTGGTCCATACAGCCAGGTTAGACACTTTCCAAAATGAAAATTGGTTATTGATATTTTTTCTCCTTATCACACGATACGAGGCTTCAATTCACCACTTTTGCACTCTTTTCTAGCTACTTTATTTTTTTCTATTTTGTATGGTTAAACTTTTTATTTCACTGTAGGTGTTGTTTGTAAGCCTCCTTGTTGGTAAGTGTTAGCATTGATTTTCTTTGACTAAGTTGGTATTGAATCCACTTTTTTTACCCATTTCATGGGATCAATGAACAATATATTGTGCATGTGACTAGAGCCTCTTAAGATGAGTATTAGAATCGAAACTTATGATGCTTGGACTCTTCAGTTTGGTTGATGTACCTGTCTTGACACAATAATGATTTTGGTATGGGTATGGATCCCATGTCAGATCCTTCAAATTAGGTCTTCGTTTGATTCCCATTATTTTCAAAATAAATTTTTCTCTCTCTTTTTCTCAACCATACATTGTTCAATAAAATAATAAATTCAAAATTTTTCCTTAAGCTCTAGGAGTGGAAACGGAAAAAATTTGGAAGGGAAATCTCCATGGGGAGGAAGCAGAAGTTTCTAGGAGAAAAATAGCAAACCCATGATTTTTAAAGCAATAAAATTGATTTTGGGGCCAAGCCCATTTACTGCTAGACTCTCTAAATAGTATATGTATAATTATTATTATGTAAAATTCTAAAAAGTTTTAGGTTTGTAATACGTACACACATACCTGTGCCCAAATTTTGAATCCATTTTAGCTGTTTCTCTGTCAAAGACATTCAAAATTTCATCTTTGATGATGTTTTTTAGCTAGAGATAGTAATGGAGAGTTATTCTATCTATTTTATCCCATGATTTAGAAGTAAAGGGATCCAACTCCTAGATATATATCTATATTCGACACCCATACTCGAGTCCAAGCAACGTAACTCGTAACCTGTTAAAATCCATATGTAGTGCTAATGAGTTCTAAGTCTCCTTAAGCTCACGGTAGTGATTGCTTTGCAATCCGCCTCATTATTATTAATAATTGTGGAACTGATTTTGTGCCTTAGATTGGTCTTCGATCCTTGCTTTGCCCCTTTTTTTGATCAATTAGCCTTCTACTATTCTAACTCAAGTACAAAATCTGACTTTATGTAGATAAAAGTTAGATAATGTAAATAATTAAGACCTAAAGGTAGCGTTAATGAGTCTTAAGCTCCCTTAAGCCTCTCAATTTCAATGTCTCTGTGTGCATGTATATAGTTTTTGCTTCCGTACCTATATCTGAACCTTATATCATAATTATCTGATCGGTTTAAGTTTATCAAGGAGAATTCTGGTTTTCAATGGCTTGATAATTTGAATTTGAGCCTTTATCTCATATCAGCTTAACACACATGTCGTACTGTTAATATGAAACTCGTGTTGTTTTGCCATTAAAAAAGAAATGCTTTTCAGTGAAACTCTCTTGCAATTTCTTTCAATTTATTTATTTATTTGTTTGTTCCAGGCAACCTTGCACAAGGATGTTCTATATATGGCTGGCCAGTTGGGACTTGACCCACCAACAATGTTGCTCTGTAATGGAGGTCCTGCCTTTGAGCTTCAACAAGCACTAGAGAACAGTGAAGCTGTGGCAAATTGCTTCAACTGTTCGATATCTACACGTGCTCTTCTACTGGTCATTTACTGTTCAGAGTCTTTGAATTCATCAGACAGAATTTCTATTGAACATCAGAAGGATGAATTTCTTACGCAAATTAAGTTATGCTTAGCTAGTGGAAGCAGATCAAAAATGTCTGATATTCTTCATCCCGTCATTTTATATGTTCTTGTTCCTAATCTCCCAAAAAGGTGACCTGCCTTCTGGCCTGCTCTGGATTTACCAATGCAACATAAAGTCATCCATTTGTACAAACTTTGCTATGCATTTTTATACTAAGAAAAGGTCTCAAAACCAGAACTAATTACTAGTCTCCCCGAAGTTTATAAGATTTCATTCTCCTCCTATATATAAATACAGAATTTTAGCTTATATTATGCATGTCTGTAGTCTATTAAACTCAATTTTCTGAAGAACAAGATTGAACCTGTAAATTTTCATTGAATACTATTTCCTCCACCGATTATCATTGTTTTGGTGAACAGAGCTTTGGTGGAAGTAAAGCCTATGCTTTATACTGGGGAGAATGTGGAGAGTCCATCTGATGTCACTAAACCAGATTTATCTACAGGACAAGCATATTTGGGATTTCATTATGAAAAATGGCATGATAGTTGTCTTCAGAAATGTATTGTTTATGGAAGAATATGTACAACAGTTCTATCAGTTACACAGGAAGTTGCTGCGAAGATCTGTTCGGAGACTAAAATTGCTACTTATGATCTGCAACACAGAGTTGTTTGTAAAGCAGGAATGAGCAGAATTGCAGAGTTCTGCATTTATTCAGTTGACAAAGTTCTTCTGGAAAACTTTTTCTCTTGGGATGATGTACTGGTTAGTTTTTCTCTTGTTTTCTTCTTTATCCCTCTTCGTCTTTTCTCTTCTATTGAGAATAATAGATAGACTTCTTTAGTGTTATCCAATCAGTCTCCTTTTTACTAAATGTAATTTATTTGTCTTTGTCAAGCTCGTTGAAGTTTCTGAATGGTTTTAAGGCTAGAAGTTATTTTGGTCAATTGGTCAAAGTTTTAGAAGACAATTAAGTGTACCTAGTAACGTTAAGTGTTTTCATTCTAATGCAATTCGTAGAAGGTTCCTTCCCAGCTCTAATTCTCTTTAAAAGAAGATGGAAAAGGTTGTTCTAGTGAACGGACCAACAATACAGAGGAGGAAGGTATTTCCTTTCTTAGTGGATCATTGACTTATGGGTTGAGTGCACTGGTGAGAGTATCTACGAGAAAGAACCTTCACATCGAACACGTTAATTTAGTCTACTGTGAACTAATAAATCTTTAACATGATTATGGTTTATTGTTGTATGACATCTGTCAGCAATGTACCTGTTTTGATGAGTAACTTACTCGGAGAGAAGGTGTAGGTCTAGAAACCAGAAGAGAATTATCAATATATTACTTGAATCATTTAGATTGTCAGAAACTCTGAATGAGGAATATTATAACACCAGAAATGTTACCATGTTAATGGGCATTGCTTGAATAAAAATAAATACATAATAAATTCTAAAATTTACCGCAAGTCCATTCCATCATTTCTCTTGGTCAAGTAGAGCCTCCTCTGGTTAGTTATGAAAATGGCAAAAACAATTGTCTGCAATAGACGTTACATTTTGAGAAGCCTATTTCTTTGGACCAGCTGCTACCATTCTCTAGAAAATGATTTTTTTTTTGGCCATTTCTGTGATTGAAAGTGATAGAAGAGCACATCAACTGCCACTCTTTAATAGACAAACAGGCCTCATTGTTGTTTACATAATTGGGTCAAATAAGGTTGTATCTGGATTAATGTGTATGTTTTTGAGGATGAACTTGAGCTTGCATGAGAGTCAAATTCATCGATTAGATAGAGAACTTAGCTAAAGGTCTAATATCAGTACTTTTTCGTAACAATATATCATTTCCAGGTAGAGAGGATATCAAAGACATGGCAATCATAAATTGCTCGATTGATTTAGTCGATTTGAAAACCACATCTTTTCAAATTTTATAAAAATGTTATATAGCGTAGTTCTTGAATCCAAATGCATCACAAGTGAAATTTAGCCCCTGTTTGACAACAATTATTTAAAAACTCTTTTCGATGTACTCATTTTCAACCACACATTGACATAATAAAATATTCTACACGTAAATTTAAAACATTTTCCTACTTTTTAACCACACAATCTCCTAAAAATCATTATTTAAAACATGGTTTTCCAATTTAATGGTTGTCAAACAGAAGCTTAGGCTCCTGTTTGATAGAAATTTAAATTCAGATTTTAAAGTTAACAACAAATTTTAACCACACATTTCCTATTAACTTTTATCAAAATCCGTTAAAATTATGGTTTTAATTCCTACCAAACAGGGGCTAGGTTCTTTATTCTTTGATATTCATTTATACGAAGTGACATGATTAGGCCTTTAATTTACCTGCTTTCTTCTATTCGGTTTTCATATGCTGTTGGCATTTCTGATTTTTGTTAACTCACATTATACACTTTCTGCTAGCAGACTCTGAGGATCTATTTCTCAACAAGTCTTCATCTCTCTCATGAAACACTGTCAACAATCTTTACATGTGCATTCAATGAGTTTGGCCAAATGAGCAGTACATTTAACATCAGTAAAGGGCCGATTTTCAACCTTGTTCCTGTATTGGGTGCTGGGAGATCAGCAACATCTATGGACGATATACTTACCTGTGAGCTTTATGCCAGGAAATTTTAGTTCTGATTATGCCAAGACATAGTCCGGTACATGAAGAAATGCAAATATCTGCCTTATACTTCTCCTGGGTTCGTGGGTATTTCTATTTTTTAAATTATATTCGTTATCTTTTTTGTTACTTCAGATAGCTATGGATGTTACACGTTGGTCAAAGGTCCCCTGGAAAGGGAGATTAGGCAAGAAACGGACATATTTTACAAATATTGAGAATTCAGCGTTTATAGTTAGTAATTTATAAAAAAGAAAATGTCTTTGGTCTGGTGGCCTGCCTGGCCTGGCATGGATCCTGTTTGCCCCTTGTGTTGGACCTCGTTTTTTCACATTCTGAATTATATTTTCCTTGAGAACTTAAATCACAATTTGAAGGGTTTAGATTTTATTCTACGGTAGCTGAATATGTTTCACGTCAAAATAAAAATTTTCATTACTTCTTTCTTTACGAATAGAAAGGCGCAAATTATGCATTCTACTTTGATAATTTTTTAACATTTTGTCGCCGAACCAAATCATATGCCTACTGTCAACTTTAGTATGCTTACACGACCACAGTAATTTTAGTTATAACACTATTCACTATATTCGAGTATAATATTTTCGGTTGTGCTACACGTATATATTGATTTACGTAATGGTTTATATAGACATTATGGGGTGAGATATGACTCAGTCAGTATTTCTTCAACCAAATATTTTTTTTTTTTTTAAAAAAATCTTTCACTCTTTTGGTAATTCTCGTGTGTAAATTCATTGTAACATTATTTTAATATTATTTATTATTAGCATTATGGCCTTGGTAAAGTAGCAGGGCTATTATTACGAAGTTTACGATATTAAAATGTTATCAATTTATGGAATATAAGATCCATTAACTCCTTAAAATTGATATTTTTAATTAAAATCTTGTTACATGTGCATTAGAAGAATGTATTTTAAAATAGTAGATTGATAAAGAATGTGCAGTTAAAAAAAATGGAAAAATTATTTGATGTAATGGAAAAAATTATTTTATTGAAAAATGTGTGTTAAAAAATGAGTAGAAGGATGAAAATGAAAATTTTAATGGGTACCAAATATTGGCTAAATTTGATACTTTTTCACATGGCATTCATCCAAGCCATTAAGTTGAATGATTACTCCTTGTTACATAATTGACTAGATTTTAACTCACAAGGGAGAATGTCAAGGAGAGTGTAAATAATAATTTACATATAACTTAATTCTTTTTATTGAATTCGTTTAAAAGTGCTCGCTTTGATTATGGATTTGGTTCTCTTTTAACCATTATGAAGAACATGGATCTTAAAATCATACGAGGTCAGAGAGAGGATTGTAAGCAAATAAATAATGTAAGAAAATGGACATGGGTTTCTTTGCCTCAAGAAAATAATTAAGATTGCAAGAAAATGGACACGAGTTTCCTTGCTTTGATCATGGATTTGGTTCTCCTCTTTTAAGCATTATGAAGAACATGGGTCTTAAAATCATGTGAGGTCAGAGAGACGATTGTAAGAAAATGGACATGGGTTTCTTTGCCTCAAGAAAAAAGAAAAGATTGCAAGAAAATAAATAATGTCTGAGCCCGGGTTCGAACCGGGGACCTCTAGTGTGTGAGACTAGCGTGATAACCGACTACACCACCCAGACTTGTTTGTTCATGGTATCAATAAAATTAATATATTCTTTTATGGTTCTTGGACATATATTATAAAAAGTACTTTTCCCAGGCAATCTAAATCATATTTATATTAGATTAGAACAATACGTGATTTTTAGTTGAATTACATATTTAACTGGAATAATTTCTTAACAATGTCGTGTTTATAAAATACTCTACAATTTGAATGACTAGAGCTTATGCAGGTTAAATCGAAGAGCTATTGGTTGCCCGCATAATGCTGAACACAAGTAGCTAACCATTTAGGTTTTGGTTTGTGATTTTGTTACTGATGAGTATTCGTTGTATTCATGAGCTGCCTATTGGAGGAATCCTAGAATTTCATTCATTTTCAGATATGGAAAAGTGTGAATTTTTAAGAATGAAAATCTTACGATATGTTGCTTACATTTTCCTAGCGATTGAATGGTCCTCCGTTTTAGAGTGATGTGTCTTGTACAAGATGCTTGGGGCTCTATGGAATTTCTTACGCCAACTCTGTGTGGTGAGTGATTTTAATGCAACGGCTAGAGCTCATGACAAAACTGGTTCTCTTGGAAGAGTTTTAGCAATGTTCTAAAAGGCGTAACGCTTGCAAATCAAGTTATGGGCTAGACAAGCTTATACAAGGCATAGGCGTAAAAAACATAAAAAGGACATTTTCTTATTTTAATTTTTAATCAATTAATTTTTTTAATAATTAAAAATAATATATGTCAATCATCTAAAACATATTTATAGGAACTTTATACAATTTTTGAGAGTTTTCATTTGTTCAAGGCTTCAAGCAGCTGTTTTGAATCTAAGGAAGACAAAGTGAATAAATTAGTCTTTTAAATTTTAAGTTAAAAGAATTGTAAAAAATAAATAAAAAGAAAGGATAATAGGGTGCGCATTAGCGGTCTACGATTGTCGTTGATTGCTAAACAAGGTGCCAAACCACTTGATGTTACGTCGCACATCGCGTTTAGACGTGTCTAATAGAACACTGATTTTTTTATTTTTTTTTTTAAAAATATTGAGGATTGAAATTTGTAGACATGGACAAATGGATGACTTAGGGCCATGTGGAGTGCCTCCCTCTCCTATTCAATTTCTTGATTTCATCCCTTCAGTTGGAAAGAGCATTTGTCTCGGAGGCCTATTAACTCTTTTGAAGGTTTTGTCATGTACGGCCTTACCCTGCCACCTTTTGGATGATAGCAAATTGTTCATCACTCCTATGGCTAATGATGGGATGTCTATGTGAAGGCCTCGACTCTATCTCGAACACAAACGTCATTTAAGTGCGAATTTTAACACATCAAATCTCAGCACATAAAGAAGTGCTTGAAAAATGTTACAAAAGCACAAATCTCAATGAAAATCTTAGAAATTGAACTTAATCATGACTTTCAAAATAACAATGGGAGAATCTCAACACATAATGGATTAAAAATCGAAAGGTAGAAAACATAAAAATTGAAAATCTAAAGATCCAATCTTCCACTCTTTGAAATGATATCAAGGTAAAAATTAGGGTCAAGATTATTGAAAATCTTAGTATTCTCTAATTGAAATATATTTTTCAGTTAAAGTAACACCGAAAACTTCATCTTTCTCTTTCTAAAAAACCCGCCCAAAACACAACGAAAACCCCGAAAGTAGGACAAACATTGCCAAAATCTGGCAAAAGCACTCTATCGTAACGATAGAGTTTGCAACACTAATGATAGTCTCGTACATAGTTGAATTCCAAAAATTTCCAACGGTCAAGAAAATTTATATAGTTTGCAATCATTAACTTGATATTTATGAAGCAATCTCGAAAGTTGATCGGCAAATTCAATGTAAGGCCAGTGAACTCAGGCTTTTGTTCAACATCTAGATATCTTTATTGTAATCTTGAGATTCGTGAAGTGTTAGGTTTGGTGACAAAAATTCTATGTGACTTAGAAGTTTGTTGCATGGAGGAAGNAGTTGATCGGCAAATTCAATGTAAGGCCAGTGAACTCAGGCTTTTGTTCAACATCTAGATATCTTTATTGTAATCTTGAGATTCGTGAAGTGTTAGGTTTGGTGACAAAAATTCTATGTGACTTAGAAGTTTGTTGCATGAAGGAAGCTTGTTTAATCTTGGTTTAGAAGTATGGTTTGATTGGGAATCAAATATAATAGTGTTTTGATGATTGGAGAAAGTTTAAAGTATTTGGTTTTGTAGAGTTCTAAATTGTGAAGATCAAATTTCAATGATAATTAGGAGTTTGACTTGAAAGAGGACACTTGGATGGCTAAAAGTATGTTTTGGAGCATTAAACCCGAGAGACGGGCGCTTGGTGCCAAGGCGCTAGAACAAGATTTGGAGCAGAACGCCCGGCGCCCCGGGTGCCGGGCCATGCCGGGCCTAGGTCCAATTCGGGTCCGAAAACGCGTTTTTTTGGCAGTTTTCTTGTTCTATCCAGATTTTTAGGACTCCTACTTCATCTTGGACTCCATAACTTCGAAATTTGACTCCTATAAATACTCCACAAGGTATAGACACAATCAAGGCAAGAAAAGAGAGAAAAGACTCAAGAGAGATTATAACAATTAGATCTTTGTGTATACATTAGAAATAAGAGAGAATTATTTAGATTAGATTGAGAGGATCAAATCTTGTAAGACAATTGGTTATTTTTTGCTATAATGAATTCTCCTTTTCCACAATTTTCTTGATTGTTGTGTGATCCATTAAATTTTATATTGTTCATATTTTTATTCTTTAATTATTTGGCCGGTTCTCAACAATTGATATCAAAACATTCTTGATATCGGGGTTGACTCACAATAAGTAGTATCAGAGCAATTCTGGTATTAGCTTGTTTTACAACAGTGAAGTAATCTCGAAATTTCGTTAACAAATTAATGTAAAGCTAGTGAACTTGATTTTTATTTTTTTTTGGACATAATGATGTATGTACTGTAAACTGGAGAGGTTTGCGAAGTAATTAGCAAATTTCATGTAAGGTCAGTGAACTCGAGATTTGCTTTTGTTAGGTTTTGATAATTTATAATGTAATTGGCAAGTCCGTGAAGAAAAAGGACAAAATTGGATAGGTTATAAAAGTCAAGGAGTAGATTGTAATTTTCATAATTCAATTGCATAGGTTTTAGGGTTCGAGCTTCGAAAGAGGATAAAAAAAGGGTTCTACAATTTCGCTAGACTGTCGCCAGATCTCACTCCAGCGGCAGAAAGAGAAACATTTTCGCTAGACTATCGCTTGGTCCTTGCTTGAGTGACAAGCCGGAACCCTAACCGATTATATAAATACCAGAACGCCACAAAACGTAAATTAGAAGGTTGCAACATAGAGAGAACTTGAGAGCTTTATCTTTTTATCTTCCAATTCATTGAGAGATTTCAACCTTCATTGATTTGATTATACTTGGTGGAGAAAACATCAGTTCTAGTTAATTCAAATACCAAGCTTACTGAGTAACACGGAGTTCTTCAAGAATCCACAGGAAATAGACGAATCCACAAAGTTAGGGGGTTAGAGAATCCATGAAGGCTTTGATATTCTAGTCAAAGAGTTGGTGTAGGAGCGCGCAATTCAGGAGAGCTGTCGATTGCAGTCAGGAGTTGGTGTAGGGGCACGCAATCCAGGAGGACTATATTAACTTCAGTCAGGAGGTCAGAAAGTTCATGTCGTCGTCTTATCTCGTGGACTATAAGTTCGATCGTTTATAGTGGATTTTGACTAGCAAAACACCTGAAATTTTTACCCAGTTGGGGTTTCTTCGTAACATTTCGTGTGTTTTTTATTGCTTTATTTACCGTTTTCATATTTTACGGTATTCAAACATAAGGTAATTGGACTATATGCTTAACCATTTAGAGATAATTAATTAGTGACTTGTTGCTGGTTAATTACATATTTTAATTCCGTATTTACATCTATTCACCCCCCTCTAAGTGTAGTTTGGGTCGAACTATGTAAATTTCAGCTTTGAAATTTGTATATATATTGTAAACTCAAGATTTGTGAAGCAACTCGAAATTTGGTCAGCAAATTTAATGTAAGAATAGTAAACCAGAGATTTGCCTTAAAATCTCATAGAACTCTTTAGGGCAAAATCTTGTTACCTTAGGTTATTCGATCAAACTTTCTCAATCTGAATCACAGGGGTAACAAATGAAATATTAGGGAAAAACCTGCTATGTTTTAAAAAGTTAGGGAGCGCAATTGCAATTATTCCTATTATTTATGATATATTATAGAATATGTAGATTCAAATCTTGATAACTTGTTAATTACAAGGAATTGTGATTGTGAGATACAAGTTACATATGACCAATAGGAAATGGGTGGTGTTTCAGATTCAATGTGTTTGATGTTTTTTCCAAATATGTGGTTGTATAAAATCAAGAGTGAAATGATGAATTCAATGTATGAATATGTTATAGAGAAGATGCACAATGAATAACCACCCCTATTTTCGTGCATATGATTGGGTATTTATAAGAGAAGGTAATTTGGTTAAATGAGTCGGAAAAAATACTTCAAAATAGCAAATTCGAGTTTTTTCGAATCGACCCGTCGCTCGAGCAAGAAGTCGGCGACAGGTGAGCAACGCAGAGGATTTTTGTTTTTGTCGCTCGACCGCCAACTAAGCAAGAAGTTAAGGAAAATACAGCGTCGTGTTTCTAACCCTAGACCTCATAGCCTAATTTATACAAATTGCACCATATGTCTTTGACTTGTACAACACGTTACAAATTAGCCTTTTTGTCCACGGAATCGCCCAACACCAAAAACCTAACAAATAGTGTAAATGTGTCGCATCGATTTTCCAACTGCACACGTGTAGTTTTCCTTTTAATTATGGGTAACGGATTTGAAATGAATGATAAATTGGTAAACGTTTGAATAAATGAGTGAGCAGTGTGTAACCTTTTTTGTTAAATGAGCAAGTGGTAACTTAAAGTAAAGTTCAATGGGCATTGATTTAATTAACTCATAATTTTGGTACTAAACTTGGGATTTGTTGAACATTCTTTGGGAAAATAGTAGAGAGGGAAGTCTTTAAAAATAACAAGTTTATAGCAATATTTGTTATATACGCTTCAAATAAAGTTACTTTTAAACTAATTTTTAAAAACCCATCTTGTAAGCTACATGTATGCTCATCCAAACATACTCTAAACTTTTCTTATTTTAAGTGAAAAAAGTTATTTTTTTCTAATAAGGAGCTCATAGCTACGTGTTTTTAATTTTGATTAATAAAAAGCTATTTATTCTAAAACTACTTATTTCCCTACAATTTTAAAAGAGAGAAGTTTGTTGTACTGTTCATAACGCGTCATCGTTGACGTCGTGATGATGTCATTTTTTTTTCGCTTTGCATTTTTTTTCCCATTTCGGATGCCAAAACGACGTCGTTTTCCCTGTAAAAAAAAATGCCAAACACGTCCTTCTTTTCCACTTCTACACACTTCCTCATTTTCCCCTCGATTTCCACTCCGTCTCTTGCTCATTCTCTCTGCCTTTTCTTTTGAAGACCAGATCTCCTTGTTAACCTAGATATATTTTGCTTTTGTTCCTCCTTTTTCTCTCGATTCCGCTCGGTTTCTTGCTCTTCTCTGCCTTCTCCTTGTTAACCCAGATATATTTTGATTTTGTTCCTGATTTTTCGCTAGATTCAACTCCGTCTCATGCTCCTCTCTGCCGTTTCGTTCGAAGATCAGATCCTCTTGTTAACCCAGATATATTTTGGTATTGTTCCTCATTTTTTCCTCGATTTCACTCCGTCTCTTGCTCCTTCTCTCTGCCTTTT
>CAIGRS010267311.1:0-37860 GCA_903798395.1 Fraxinus floribunda | reverse complement strand
CTATAGCCACTTACCCAATAATGCCTTATTAAACAGTACAAGACTTCTCAATCCGAAACCACCGGATATAATAGAAGAACAAACAACACGCCAATTAACCAAATGTAGTTTTCTCTTCTCCCCTAAACCTCCCCAAAGAAACTCCCTTTGGATTGAACCGTTGATAATTGATATCTTCCTGTTTCAACTTATTTTTGGTTTATTTTCTGTCACTGTACAGATGTAGGTTCACCTACATATGTGCTATTATTAAGAACTGTTAACAAAATGGAACTTAGGTTACATTCTTGCAATGAAATTACCTTCTTTCTACGTCAATCATATATGAAAATACCTTTTGATCTTTCAAAAAACTTAAAACAATAACTTGAACCTAGTTAAATGAGACTCTGATCATGTGTGCCTAATAACTGATAGTCTCATAAACTGGCTTGCAGGTTGTGAGGGCATTAGATTTCTTACAGCAAGGAATAGATTCTGCTACAAATAAATGGAAGGCTGTCACCATTCCTCGGGGTACGCTTCAGGTTTGTCAGTTCTTTCTTATAGGGCTATATCTTTGTCCTCCCTATCTGTTTTGTGTTGTAAATTTAACACCGCCATTGTATAATTTACTTAAATGGTGTTCACATTTTTACATTTGGGATAAAATAGTTGGATAGATTTTTTGTTGCATACATCCTTGCATGACCACAAGACTAACTCTCCTTATATGTTTACCATTGTATTATCTCATGACTTTCTGATTACAAGTGCCTTGAAATTTAGTTTCATAAATTATCTATCTAACCTTTCTTATCTCCTATGGAAATGCTTTTGTTTATGGTGCTTTGCATTTGAGTAAGCAATCAGTCAATCACTGAAACTTTGGATACTGTACAAGTAGCTTTTATGCCGTACATGCACTAACTCACCATTTCCAATCAAAAAAGATTTATTTGAAGAATTTAATTTACGGATCAAAGAAATTTCTCAACATAATTAATGAAGATTTTTCAGATATTATAAGAGGAGTAATAAAGTGGTACCTGCGAAGAACTTCAGATTTCATGGAAAGGGAATTTAATTTGATTAGTTGCTTTAACAAGCTTCTGTTGTCCGTGACTCTGAAAATTGGAAATTTGTCATAACATGTATTAAGCATCCCAAATTGGTCAAAGGGATGACGACCTGCTAGAAATTTAATTGTTTTCTTACACATGAACCACATCTTTTTTAGCTAAAAATATGCTTTGTAATTGTTTGAAGTGTGTTTTTGTTCCTTTTTATCTTTCACATTCTTTCATTCTGGGTTTCCCAAAGGTAATGTTTGGTTTGGGTTAAAATCTTGCATGATATAGGTTACTTTTCTCCATAAAGGCTTTGATGAGACACGTCGACTTGGGCTCAGAACCGAAACGGAACAGGTATAAACCCCCACATTCTTCTATTCATCATTGATCACGAGGCTTCCATTCTTCCAGTTTGTACTTGTGAATTTTTTGAAGTAATTGTCAAAATCACCAATGCATGATATTCTTTTTCCAATTTTAATGTATTAGCTGGTGCGCCATGCATCTCCACCTGAAGAAACTGGAATGCTTGTTGTTGATTCTGTGGTGAGTATATATTTCGGTGCATTGTGTCATTAAATTATATACTAGTTTGTTAATATTAGTGATAACCGAATGGCAAGTAGCGTTGTTGCTTTTGTTTTCATTTGAATGTGGGCTTATTCCTACCTTGGTTTCAGGTGCCAGGTGGCCCAGCACATAAGCTTTTGGAACCTGGTGATGTGCTTGTTCATTTGAATGGGGAGGTAACTTTCCCCTATAATTTCTATTAGCGTTTTTTACTACGCTGATAGTTATGCTTGTATGAGTAGGCACTGCTGATTATATTAATTCTAGTAGAGGATCTATATCAATTAATTATATCTTCGGTCAATACATTTATGATATCATGCTATTGCCTTGTTAGGATTGATTACCTTTTCCCAGTGTTATTAATTTGTTATTGATGCAGAATGAGGTAATTATGAGAAAGAATAAATTTCAATGCTATAAATGGAATTGAAATCTCTTCTTATTTCTATGCCTAAAATAAGTGCTCAACTCTGGCAAATCTTCACTGCTATCTCCATCAGTTATTGTGCCTGATATATTATATTAATTTTCCAGCTTCAGAGTGCTTAGTCTTGAGTAGGACAAACAAAACATTCTGATCAAGGTGCTGCAAATCCGCACGTTACAAGAACAGTTATATAATCATCCTAGATAATTGGAGTGATGTCAATGATATTACAGTATCTCTCTACTAAGAGTGAAATGTTGAAAAACTTTCTTCCTTTTTGGATGACATATGATAGTCATTCCTATTTGAAGAATAACTGGAGTTTTTTCCGAGTGTCTTGTATGACTGCTATATTTTGAGTAAAATCGACAAAAAATAGTTAAAGGTCATAAGATACTTGTGGTTGTGAATAATTGAAAGAGAACAGTGCTTTTGTGGATTGGACATATTCACAGTTTAAATTCATATTGTGACATGTTATAAAGCCCAAGGCAGAGCTTACATACGTGATCAATAGTGGTGTTTCTGGTTTTTGATTTTTATATTTCTGGTTTTTGAATTTTTATATTTCTGGTTTTTGATTTTTATATTATCTTTTTATTCTTTAATGCAAAGTTAATTCAAAGAATTGTGATGGCAGGTGACTACCCAATTCCTGAAAATGGAGAGTTTACTTGATGAAAGTGTTAACCATAACGTTCAACTTCAAATTGAAAGGGGAGGCAAGCCTTTGACTGTGGAACTACTGGTGAGACATATGCTCAAGTCCGTAGAATTTTACATTTTTTGGTTTCTCCATGGCTAGGTGGACAGACTGTTTCTGTTCATCATTTTACTGCTAAAGAACCTTCCGTGATCCAAACTTAAGCAATCCTATCTAGATATACCCAATTCATCAATTCCTCTATCAATATACCTTTCTTAGACATCTCTTACGGAGTTGGTAAATAAAATTTTCTAAATTGGTGAACTGTTGTGATTCTTAGCATGGATTATTTAGTTTATGCAACTAGTTAATGTCATTGGAACAATGGTGAGAAGTAATAAGAAGAGGAAGGATGTGCAAGGTTCTCTGATGTATGGAGCTTGGTTTACCAATTGTCCCGTAGAATTGCTTTTTTTTTTTGGCTCTTTGGAATTTAAGGCGTACAAAAACTGTTTTAATTAGCTCAATACTTTCTGTTGGTAGGCTGAACTGTTTGTTGGCGGCTATATTTAAAATTCATGGGTGTTAAGGCTTCTGTCCAAGCACAGAGAGCTACCCATTGAAGTTCTTTTGGAATCTTTTCACTAAGCCCTCCATTTACATTCTTTAAATTGATTCTCTCTCTCTAAACTATCTCAGGTTCAGAATCTGCACTCGATAACTCCTGATTACTTTCTGGAAGTTAGTGGTGCCGTGATACACCCTCTTTCTTATCAACAGGTTAACTTATACTGCTTTTACTTATCACCAGTATGTGGCTGGTATAATTTCCATGTTTGGTGTATCCTTGGCTTGAAATTTTCATGGTTTATGTGGGTACCGTGACTTGATGACATACATCTTCACTGTTTTCATCTAATAATTTTGTAGAGTTGCAGAAACACTTCCATTGAGCAATAGATTTATGTTTCCCAACTATATATTATGCCCTTGTTTGACATCCTTTAATTTAATTTTATTTATTTCTCATACTCATTTTTAACCACACATTCACACAATAAAATATTCTACACATATACCCAAAACTTTTCCATACTTTTCAACCACACATTCTCCAAAAAATACTATTTAAAACTATGTTTTTAAAATTTTAAGGATGTCAAACAGGGGCTATATTCCATCAGCCATTAAAAAAATTTACTGTTTGCTATTATGTATCTGATCCGAAGGATAAAACCATGAACTGAAAGTTTATAATGAATATGCAATGATGGGATTAAAATCAGATTTTGATAAAAGTGGATGAAATGTATGGTTGAAAAGTTGTGGGTTCTATGAAATATGTAGTTAAAATTAATTGTCGACTTTGATTTAGATTAAAATCTGAATTTTAATCCGTATCAAGCATGGGCATAATGATTCATCTGCCATTAAAAAAATTTACTGTTTGCTATTATGGATCTGAAGGATAAAACCATGAACTGAAAGTTTATAATGAACATGCAATGATCAGAAGGAAATATAATGATCCTAGGAAGCTAATGAAGAAAAGAAATGATGTTTACACTAGTCCATTTTTGTGAAGAAAGACAGTCTCTCTGGATTGTTTATATCCTTCTGCCCTAAAGTTTTTGATGCTCTTTCTGGACAATTTTTTTCTTTAGTTTTTTCCTGTTTATTTTGATACATTCAGAATCTTTTCTTACGGAAAATGAATTTTATTAAGAATAGTGTTACTTGTACATAAAAGAGTTGCATAATGATTTACATACGGATGAAGTGTCAAAAAGAGGGGAAGATTTTTTATTTTTTATTTTTGACTGAAGAAATTCCGACCCAATCATATCTCAGTTCTCACCACATAATGTGTATGTAAATCATTATGTACATGTAGCACAACCGTTTTATTAATTGCATGCTAGTGTTTTGTACTTTCATCTTTGCTGTTGTACACACATAATAGAACTTCAGTGTTGGTTTAAGCTACCAGTGACTATTGAGATAAGTTTGCACTATTAACTTTCTTATTTATAGTTTTTGAAGTTAATTTTGCTAACCAATCTTTATTACTTTTGATGCCGGGGTTGTCTGTCATTTTAGAACCCACAAGGTAATATTTGGTCCCTTGAAAAAAATTGCTAGATGTGGGTGTGGTGAAAGATCGAGAATATCAAGTGTTAGGAAGTTGTAGCTTCCCCATGAATACTACAATTCTGCCGTTTCAAAATCAGATTGATCCTATACAATGCTGGTGCCTGCTTACATTTATTTTCCAATGCTGTACCGTATCTAACCTTGTTTTGCATTGTTTGAATACCTGGAGTGTTGTATTCGAAGTATTGTGTGGGAAAAGTGAAGGTGGGGAAAAAAGAAAAAAATTTCAGGCATATTTTGACTGAATGGGAAGCTGAAGTAAAAATGGGTGATAATTGAAGAAAAAAGTAGTTGGATGGAAGTTACCCAAAAAATTCCAGTGCTCGTCTATTAAGAATTGCTGGAAGGTTTTCCCTTGCAGGATATCCTCTCATTATTTTGTTGCCAATGAAATACATGTAAAGTTTGTAATACGCCACTTGAATACTTTCTTTTTGAGTCATCCAAATGGTTCCTTGCTGTTCATCTGTTTCTTTCCCTATTTTACTTTTATTTTTCTAAATTTGGAGTGCAAATTATATTGAGGGAGAGATGGTAAATACTAAGAAAAGTAGTAGATGGCCTCAATAGCCAAAAACTAAAAGCATCTTGCAGGTGAAATGCTCGTAATGTGGGTGTAATATTTTTGCCATTTTAATCATGTATTATTGCTATGATATGCTAGTACTGCTTCACTTTTGAATGTAATTCTTGGTTTCCATATTCAGGCAAGGAACTTCCGGTTCCATTGTGGTCTTGCATATGTCGCAGAACAAGGGTATGTACATTTTGTCCTTTTCATTCGCCAAAATATCTATTTTAGTATTCTTCTTTGATGTATGATTAGGGATGCAATGAACAGTGCTGTGTATTATCCCGCTTGGTAGGACTAAAATTTCTAAAGACACCCTGTATATGTATATGTTGCAAAATTTATTGGTATAAAGGTGAACAGACGAGATTAGGATCGTACTTCGTTAAGTTACAGTTGTGATCCTCAGGAATCTGCATCTTGAAGATGATTTTTATATGGAGATAGGTTGAGTACTGAGATGGTATTTAAATCATTATTTTTTGCTGTACCGGATAAATTAGATTTCCATCTTCATCTTTGGAACCTTGATATGTGTTAATTTTTCCTAGTTTTCCATTAAACATTTTTTTAGTTGTTGGAACACTTTGTTTAGCTTTTAAATTAGTCTGATTTTATCCTTATTTATATGAAATAGGATGATCAGGAAATATGATAACAATTTTGACAGAAATATAAAGCCAATTAAAATTGGGTGGATCGCTTAAACTGTCACACGGTGAGGATGGCAGGCAGGTTTGGGTTGGGGCATGAGACAAGGTTTTGAGAAGTCATGTAATAGCCACCCTGCCCATCCCTTCGCCATAGCCATCCCTATATAAGATATTATTATATGGATACTAGTTCTTTTGGTATCTGCTTTTTAATTAGAGACAATCAAGTCAAATAGAGAGGTTTGCCTTATAATTCCCATCTAGAGTAGAGAAAATGCTAAATCATTTTGATATCGATCTTTTTATTTACAAGAAAGAATGAATTGTTTTTATTACCAATTGCAGATATATGCTATTTAGAGCTGGAGTTCCACGCCATGCTATCATTAAGAAGTTTGCTGGTGAAGACATATCAAGTGTAGAGGACCTTATTTCTGTGCTCTCTAAGTTGTCCAGGGGTGCAAGAGTACCACTGGAATATATAAGCCACACAGATCGTCACCGGAGAAAGGTAGATATAACGTCTCCTGAAGTCTAGTTTTAGATAATATGCATGTCTTTTGGTTATTACTAGACATATCTATGTGGTTCTTGTATATAATACCGTCTTGTTCTTTTCTCCTCGTGCAGACCTCTACAGTTTAGGCACGTGGTCTTTTTCTGGCCACTTAATTCTTTTGCACTTGAGAGTTGTTTCTTTGATAAAATTTGATTGTTGAGTGAGGCATAACTTAGTTTTACTGACGTAGGAACGCAACAATTTGACAACGAACAATTGGAAAAGTAAAAGGAACAAGAAAGTGGAAGGGGTTTCAAGAAGAAGAATTTAGGGCAAGTGAAAATCTATCTATTTCATATATTCAAGGGGCATATATTACAATGAATAAGCCCTCTTTATATAGAGCAAAGAAACTAAAATCAAAAGAATATCTAATAAGCTAGAACTTTATCAAATTATGAAAACTAATCTAATTTAAACAAACATAATTTGTTTTGAAATCTATTTTAAAATCCTATCTAAATTCTATCTCTGTCTCCATCATTTATGCTCTGGAAGTCATGGGAAAGTAAGCAGCACCAAAAACTAAAAACCAAAAACCAAAAACCAAAAAACATAAACAAGTTGAACTTTTAAGACAAAAATGTAAATTTTTATTTCTTAATAAACTTCTGCTGGGGCTGAATATGTTTTTATTATTATTTAAATGGACTTGCCTTCTTGAGACGGTTCTTCTTCAGCAATTTTGATGTCTTTGGACATTCTACCACTGCATACCATCTTGTTTTAATGTGTGAAGATAAGCATATTGATGTTCTTGGGGGCTCCCTTCACATCTTTCAAAACTGGGAGTGTATGTAGTGAACATACAACTACAAAATGTGTAGTCTTTACTTCTCTGAACAATTGAGCAAGTGTAGGGCAGTATATATACTCGATCGAAAGTAGCAGTAGCATCATCATCCAAGGCTAGAAAATGTCTCTAGGTTGTCTTCTTGCTTCCCTCTTGTCGAATTGTAGTTGTCATAAGTTGATAGCCATGAGTTTCCTATTCTATATTTATAGATATGTATATTTCCAAGTATCGAGTACTGCACAACTACCTTAAGATTAAGCCCCTGTTTGGGTTCCATTTTTCCAAAAATACATTTTTCTTCAAAACTCATTTCCAACCACACATTTTTCTATAAAATAATGTTATACGTAAATTCGGAACTTTTACTTATTTTTAACCACACATTCTCCAAAAAGATCACTATTTCAAAAACATTTTTCGCCAAATTTCATTTTAATGGAGCCCAAACAGGGGCTAAGTTTATTCTTGTTTTGGTGGTAGTTCTCTTGAATTTATGAATTATGCTTTTGTATGCTCATAATTCCTTTTCTATTTTCTCTGCCGTTGTAACCACATTATTGTCTTTCTAAATATTGATCATAACCACAATATTAAATGTGTATTTTAGATAATGATGCATGTTTAGATATATCTAAGATGTAAAGATGCCTACTTTTGCAAGAGAAATTGGAAGATATTATTTAATATTTCTTTTTGTTGCAGTCTGTCCTAGTAACTGTTGACCGCCATGAGTGGTATGCCCCTCCCCAAATATACACTCGTAATGACATCTCTGGTTTATGGAATGTAAAGCTGGCTTTGCCGGTCGACTCTCCACTTCTATCATCTACCATCGATCCCATTAAACAAGATCTAGCAAGAATGATGGTTTCATTGGGTACTATTTCTGTTTCTCCAATGGAACATAACTGTATCAACCAAGAACCAATGGATGGTGTGACCAGTATGGAGACTAGCTGTGAACATGTTGCTGATGAACCACATTTTGAGGACGAATCTGATGCTGGAACCAAAAAAGGGAGGGTGGAGGAGAATATATTTGCTGATGGTTCCATACTGCCTGATTCCTTACATGAACAGGCGGAAGAAAGATTGGAGGACTTTGGAACAGCAACAGATGCTGTTTTGAAAGATTATCAAGGTGGAGTAGCTGTAGCAGCTAATGCTTCGCCGGAGCGTGTCCTAGAGCCAGCCCTTGTGATGGTTGAGGTAACATGATAAAATTAATTCAGTGTGTATGGTCACTTCTGTTTTTGTGCTTCTGTTTCATTCACTTAGGGAATTTAATGGAGGTTCAAGCTGGGGTTTATGGCATATTTATTGATAGGGATTTATTTGTGGAAAAAAAGAAGAGTGACGTGAGTGCAGGGATAAATGATGAAGAGGGAGGGGAAAAGGTGAAGAGGAATAGGAAGTTTGTATAGCAAAGGCTGAGGAGTAGGAACCATTGTGTGGCAGGATGATGCAACGGGAAATAGGAAGGATCTGGTTTCAAACTGCTTCAAAATGCTACGACCACGGTTGCACTTTTTTCATCCAATTCAACTAACAACATTCTCAGAATTTCCTGACCATTTGAAGGCTGTTATAGTGTCATATTCATGTTGGATCTTTTGACAAATTCTAGTGAATGTTTTCCCATCATTATTTGATCTCCGAAGTACAGGTTATAAGAAGAAAGTGAATTATATCAAAATTACAAGATTTAAATTCCTCCTAGCTTTTTCAAAGAGACTGGAAAATGTGGCCGATCAAGTTTAATATGAATGAGGCTTAGCTACTTATTGTTTTATATTTTATAAATTGATGATGTGCTTGTGTGTGTGTGATTAATTTAAATGACTCAAGGTTTTCAGTTTATTCTTGCATTGTTTTCATGTATATTCACACGCAGTATGCCCTATTCACTTGTTTAGTTTTGATTGAAGTTTCGTGATTATAGTAGCGGGTTCTTGTCAGTGTTATGATTTCAACTTTTCTAGTAAATTCTCTCTTACAGTTTTCTGTTGTGATCTATCACATCACTCAAATTGTATCAGTAATTGATTTTTAGGTTTCATCGTAAACCTCACCGGTTACTTTATTACGTAAATCAAATGTTCAAATCAATAAAAATTATTTTTTCTAAATTTTCAGTTTCACTTGCCATCATCATGTATGATCGATGGTGTCCACTCACAACATTTCTTTGGCACTGGAGTCATCATATATCACTCTCAAAATATGGGATTGGTTGCAGTTGATAAAAACACAGTGGCGGTGTCTCTCTGTGATGTGATGCTGTCTTTTGCTGCTTATCCGATTGAAATTCCTGGCGAGGTAATTTTAAATCTGTTAAAGATGTGGATACAGTTGTCATATGTTGTTATTAAGCCATGAACCGTTTTTTGCAGGTTGTCTTTCTCCATCCTGTACATAATTTTGCTCTTGTTGCATATGATCCTTCAGCACTAGGTGCTGGTGTTTCTGTAGTTCGAGCTGCTGAACTTCTCCCCGGTGTGTTTTCTAATTGCATTTATACATCTGCTTTAGAGCATCTCCAAGAGACTATTTTAGAGAACATCTAGTGTAAATTTTTTTAAGTACTCCAATACACTCTTTATATTTAACACTTAATTTTCCTACTCTTGAAAAATATTTATTGTTTTTCCTCGTCTTTTTTTTTTTTTCTCTAGCTTCCCTCCAAATTATTATATTATTTTCCTCCATTGAAAATTGAAGTAATTTAAATACATTTGAAGAGCTTAACTTACTCTCTAAATTAAAATGTTAAGGCATGTTTAGACCGGATTAAAATCTGATTTTAATCTAAGTCAAAGTCAAACAATCAATATCAACCACATCTTTCATGGGTCTCACATATTTTCAACCACACATTTCAAAAACTTAAATCACAATCCACTTAAAATCTGATTTTAATGTACATCAAACACCCTCTTAATTTTAGGAGTCTCATGGAGTATAATTTTAAGGGTTTGACTCTTTTAAAATAGAGATTATCTAATATTTAAAGAGTCACTTGGAGATGCTCTCACATTTCTCTTCCATCCTCTTTTGGTGTATAGTTCGTACAGGTATGGTTTACATTTGGGATAGAAACATCCCTACCTTTCTAATAATAGAATTCTCTATGATTACTGTCATTTGACTACATCCACATGTCTACCTAACCTGTAGTGAGTTCCCCAAGATATCCTCAGCAATTTGACCTTTCACTCCCATAGAAATTTTGGTTCACATGATTTCAAAGCAAAATAATGATGTGAGAATGCTGCAAGATGGAGTTAATTTTACTTTGTAAATGGACCTAAATTAGAAGACAATCTAGCAAGGACATGAGACTTCAAAATGGGATTAAGCTAGGAATGCTGGATGTAAAGAAAGTTGGAATCCTACGTCTCTTGCATGCTTGCGGGTTACCAGAATTCATGGGGGTGTCAGATAATACACCCTCAGATATGTTACCTTCTATTAAAATGTTGTGGTTAATAGTCTATCCCATTGTTAAATGTTGAATTTCTGCAACACCGGGACATCCAGCTGATCATTCGGACCTTGTCAGAACTTGGCCTTTTTTCATTTTGGTTTTTCAATGTGTTTATATCATTGAACATCAATATGATATTTGCCCAAAATGTGGATTATAGGTAAGAAGATAACAATTCTACTTATATCTTCAATAGTGTTTATCTGCTAACAGTTCATATTTGTTTGGACAAACAAATTTTTATTAGTGGTGGAAGGTTGAATGAATCCTATTCCATTGCCGCCTGTTTAGTATGCCCAATTGAATTGAAATTTGTAGCTACACTTCTTTCTCATTTGGGATCACTATTTGATTATATTCAGAACCTACACCTTGTCGCGGAGATTCTGTCTATCTCGTGGGTTTGAGTAGGAGTCTACAGGCTACTTCGAGGAAATCTTTTGTCACCAACCCTTGTGCTGCTCTAAAAATTGGTTCTGCTAATTGTCCCCGATATAGAGCAATCAATATGGAAGTAATCGAGCTTGATACCGGTAATTTGATTTGACCTTTTTAATTGTTCTAAGTTGTTGCTATCTATTCTTCTTTCTTCCTGTTCTCCTCTCCTCGGGGACTAAATACTGTGGGCACTCACAATGTCTCATGTTTTAGATTTTGGTAGTACATTTTCTGGTGTCATTACCGATGAGCAAGGAAGGGTTCAAGCAATATGGGGAAGCTTCTCAACTCAGGTTTGTGCTTTTCTCTGCTTCTGGAGTTTTCACGAGCTTCTACATTTCATAAACATGCCAAATGACTACTTATTTTATATTCCAACTTCCAGCGCAAACACAGTTATAATTCATTGGAAGGCCATCAACTTGTTCGAGGGATACCAATTTATAGAGTCAGCAAAATTCTTGACAAAATCATATATGGTGCCGAAGGACCAATTCTTCTTATAAATGGAGTCAAAAGGCCAATGCCACTTGTAAGAATATTAGAGGTTGAACTTTACCCCACTTTGCTTTCTAAAGCTCGCGGTTTCGGATTGACGAATTCTTGGATTCAGGTAGTCTATTCTGCTTTGAGAAGTTCATTTTTCTTTCATCCTCTCAGGAGTTATAATTTCATTATTCTCTTTCTTTGGTGGGTACAAATAGTTGAAATTCTAGTTTGAATTGAACGCAGAACTTAACATGAAGTAATGAAGATGATACAATATTTCATTCTGATTTCTGTCTTTTACATATGCATGGACTGTTTGACTTATACTCAGTGTGATTACATCAAATTAATTATTTGACCTATTATATTATTGAATATATTTCAAGTATTTTGCTAAGATCAGCACCACATAAATTTCTGGTATATCTTTTTCAGGCACTTGTGAAGAAAGATCCTATTAGACGTCAAGTTTTAAGGGTTAAGGGTTGCTTCGCAGGTTCCAAAGCTGAAAATCTACTAGAACAGGGTGACATGGTTTTGGCGATTAATAAAGAGCCTGTTACATGTTTTCTTGACATAGAAGATGCATGTCAAGAATTAGATAGGTGTAATACCAGTGACGAGAAGCTTAAGATGACAATTTTTCGCCAGGTATTGGTATTTTTTCACCTTTTTTAACATAGTCAATATTAATTTTAACTTAAAACTTGTTCAACTCATTCTTGTTTGGATACTCTTTCTTGAGTTAGACTTAAGAGACCTTTTAGTGATTGATTTTATCGTCTGCTGTCCATATGGTTTTTCAGGGTCGTGAGATGGAGCTACTGGTGGGAACAGATGTGAGGGATGGAATTGGAACCACGCGTGTAATAAATTGGTGTGGATGTATAGTCCAGAATCCTCATCCTGCTGTCCGAGCTCTTGGATATCTGCCTGCAGAGGGACACGGTGTATATGTGGCAAGGTATGGATCTTAGCACAAGCTACTTAGTTTGTATATTATATTATTTGGCCAGCGTTAATTTTGTGCAAATGCTATAGAAAAAACTTGTAGGGCTTTGTTATGGATTGAGAATTAAAATGCCTAATAAGAGGAAAAGCTTGTTGAGTTATATTTACCATGAGACTCCAAAACAAGAACGATTTCGAAGTTATAACTTGAATTAATAATTTGAACTTGAATTGGTAAATGTAATCAGATTATTTTTTGTGTATGTCAATAAAAGCAAGCAATCTTTTCAGGCTGTGTCACGGTAGTCCAGCGAATCGATATGGTTTATATGCTCTTCAATGGATTGTTGAAGTGAATGGAAAACCAACTCCTGATTTGGATGCTTTTGTTACTGTGTCCAAGGTATGTCAGCTGGCCCTTTTTCTTTTTTAGTTTTGAGCAGATATTCATATTAATTAATCTCATGTCAAGATATCACAATTGATGTTCAAATTGTATAAATGATGACGAAAAACAAAGGTATCTCTAGCTAAAAACTGTAAAACCTTGATGCTGAAGCATTTTATCATTCTATTTGCAAACGAATAGGAAATAGAAGATGGGGAATTTGTTCGTGTGAGAACTATTCACTTGAATGGAAAGCCTGGGGTGCTTACACTGAAGCAGGATTTGCACTACTGGCCTACGTGGGAGCTGAGATTTGAACCTGAAACTGGAGTTTGGTGTCGTAAGACGATTAAAGCATTAGATTGTAGCACTGCGTGATCATAGGTTTCCCCGAAGAAATGAATACCGAGAATGGAACTGTCAATTAAACTCATTGGTAACTGTAGGATTTGAGCTGGCTGCGTACCTATTTTTGCTATGAAGGGTTCCTACAATTTGAGAATTACTTTATAATTGCCTGTTGTAAATGGTTATAGGGAAAATATCTGTAGGCTCTATATTTTACTTGAATAATGTTACTTGGACATAATGGAGTTACATTGCATATGTAAAAATTAAAGTAAAATTTCCCTGGTTACAAATTTTGTTCACTAAACTTCTGGCTTTAGTAAATCTTCATTGAATTGTTTATAAGAAAATAAGAAACAAGGTGAAAATATCGGCCAAATTGGCCGAGTAGGATTTAAACAAATGATGAACCAATGCTTCAGCCATTCTGCTCGGTCAAAAATTAATCTAGAAATTCTAAAAATTTGCAGCTTGCAGTGGGACTCTTACCATTAAATAAAATATTAAAACAAAATTATCGAAAGGCACTTTACTTGATACCCAGACTAGCAATTCTAACAAATAAACGTATAACCCAAAACCCCAGCATGAGATTAACCATCCTAAAGCCCTAAACGCCTAGCTAGACAAAACTGATAGATTGAATAATGCAAATTGCCTAATGGCTTCAGTCCTAGTTAAGTAATCCAAATCTTCCCCTAATGAAGAAGAAACTATAACAAAGCTAGCAAAATCAAGCTTGAAATCCAGGCAGTGGGAGATTTGGTGGGAATTACTTGGCACGCCCGGAGGATTCAGGTAAAACCAGGGATAGTACGGTAGAAAAGGATTCCAAGGTGGAGGGACAAGGCTGTTGCAGCCGGCGGACCCCGGTGGAGGGTTAATATTTGCTGGAGGAGGAAGACTGTAAGGTGGATAGGATGATGAAGACGAAGGTGGTTGTAAACAGGGTTCTAGTGGGGACCGTCCCAACATTGGTGGTGGAGGCAGCAGCGGCGGCTGAGCATTTGGTAAAGCCGGGTAAAAGGAAGGACACAAATGAGAGGATTTCAACGTTCCCATAAATGATACTGAAAAAAGAAGCATAGAAGCCAGTTTTTAGACATAATCACTAGTCATTGTAAGAAAGATGATGACAAATTTAGGGTTTTGAAGCACCGTATGTGCATATATACATATACGCACTAGGATTATACACTGTTAGGACTGAAATCTTTAATTTTCCAGTTTATGTATGGCAACTTCCATAAGAGAGTTTATTCTGTCAGAATCAGATCCGTGGGTGGTATGATTGTACGTGAATTTTTTTCTCAGTTAATTAATTAATAGCTCCCATTCTATTAGTCATTTTTCCTTATATATATACACTCCAAATTTGCATGGATTCTGCATTTTCTTGCATGGACGGTGAAAATTTTCTGTGATAGTAAAAAATGAGAGTTTATTGTGAAGAAGAAACCCTAGTCTTTCGTTTTTACTTCACTTGTTTACCATTCCAATAGTTGGCAAAGAGATGAAAAAAGGTAGAGCTAAAATGAAAATAGAATAGTACTATGCCAAGTTTACTCTTTCATTATGGTTGGAAAAAAATGTTGTTAATTGTTTACCCCAAAAAATGGATCGATGATGTGGCCAACATAAAATAAGAAACTAAAATCCACACTAGCCAAATTCACTATATCTTCATAGCTCAAGTCCCTCCGTTTAATAGATGGACCAAGGGGAATGTTAATCCAAGGTGTTTTATTTTTAAGTGTATTATGATTTAGCTGGTACAAAAAGGGGGTCGGTCAGTTGAGTAGAGTGGAGATAATCAAGACTTACTTTTGGATGTCTACATTTGCATTGGTCTCCAATGATGTTCAGTGTTCAGTGTGGTCTTTTATACTTAACTAAAGGGGAAAGAGATCCGTTGGATGGCCAAACATGTGGACATACTAGATCTAATGGGCCTTATTCATGTCAATCAATTAATCAGACCATTTAATGCTGAGATTTCCATATCTCCACTTACGGGCTAAGGATTTGACTATGTAGGGGTGTAGAGGCGGCGTTGACAGTGTGTTGTTTTGTCAGTCATTTCATAAGGACTGCTTTGGTTGACTAACCCCACCTTGTCCAGTACGAGCCCTCATTGGGGCCTCTGCAAAAGTGGATCGGATGGGTGATCTTTATGTTGGGTTCGTCCCGATTCGCATAGAACTGGATCGCTCACATTCCCATGATACGTGACTTTGTCTGTTTGCCATGTGATGTATTTTATTCTACGATTATTTATATGAGTAAAATTAATTATTATTTTAAAATAAGATTTACAATCGAGATCTCCTTTGAATATCAAGTCTACAAGTGACAAGGAGTAAGAGAGATTTTACAATCGATATATAGTAGAGAGGAGTATGGGTAAGTTTATTTTATTGCCCCTTTAATGGTAATTAGGGATGTAAAAAAGTCGAGCAGAAGATCACGACTTAGGTAAAAAATGTCTAGGACTTTTTTGGTCCGCTCGGCTCGGAAAAAAAAAAAAAACAAGGCTTGACTTGAGCTTTTTGCTCGGGCTCCGCAGAGCTGGCTCGGTTTTTTATTAATTTTTTTTTTTTAAATCCTGAAATTTGAATTTTTCTTAAATACAAAAAAATAAAAAAGCTTCTTGTGTTGCATAGATGGCTATAGCCTACGCACGCAGTTTGTAGATGTCTGCCTCATGTTCAACGGCCTGTGAAGGCCCATGTCACGAGCCATTTTGGCCAACCGTACGAGCGATGCCGGGCTCGGATCGATGTCCAGAAATAAGGCTCGACCGAGCCTCGGTCCATCGAGCCTTGAGCCGAGTTGGTTCGGGCCGGGTCCGTCCGGGCCGACCCATGGGCCACCCTGACCAACTAATCAAATTGACATCCTACTTGTAATTCCTTATGTTTTACCATCGTGTTTAATAAAACATGCTACAGATACAACGTAAAAAGATGGACCAAAATTTGCAAGTAACTTTTTGGCTTGCTTTATGAAACCCTACACTATTGTGTACAAATTCTTAATTATCTGTACAAGCAAAGGAAGAAACAAGAAGAGAAAGATCGTGGGTTGTGCTTCACGTAGACCTGTACGTGTATCTTTATTGAAAAATCATGGACAGTACTAACTGAGTACCCGAAGCTTGGTCCTCAATTGAGCCTTCTCTTTGTCCGAATTCTGATAACAAAGATCAAGAATTTTCTGTGTCATCTCAACTTCATCTCTGCTTTCCTCCATCATTTTTTCAATCTGGGCCCTTGGAAGCCTCATCTTAACCCTAACAGGGCCCGTACTGGAACTCGTGACAGAAAGATGAGAAGCTGATCTTTGCTTTAACTTGAGGCATTCAAGCCTGTCCTTGGCGCTCACAGCAACAGCAGATCTTGTCCTTCTAGGCACCTTTTCCTCTGGAAGCTTTGGCAGGTCTACAAGAAAATAAATCTTGTTGGACTTGAGCTCCTGTCCGGGCTCTAATGGCTGAGCTCGAATTCCAAACCTCTTAACTGCTTCATGTTCCAGTAACACATAACCTGGATAATCTTTAAGCACGTCCAAAGCTACTGCTGGTATTTTTAGCTTGAAAACTTCACCATCAATTTTCATAATCTTGGCCCTTTTTCTTCTTCCTCCTATGTTGTTCCCCATGTATATATATTCCTGCTCTAAACTATCAAGAAAGTTGCTTACAACTCGTATCTATATATGTGTGTGTATATATATATGTGATGAAGTTATATTTATCTGGTGTGAATATGTGGAAGTTTAATGAAGATTCCAATTCCCAATTTGATAATGATGTGGGAAAATTGAATTTTATGGGGATCATTAGCCGACTTGTCTCTCTTTGTTTTTATTAATTTTTTTGGAACACTGTTTGTGATAATCTTTGATTGTTAAAATCCAATTCCTTGTCAGACTGCTATTTGATGGCAATCATTATGTGCATTCTCCCTTATACTTTTATTTATTTATATTTTTTACATTATTCGATATGACAATATCTATACTTTTAATTTTAAAATTATTCATTACATCACTGCACAAATTTCGTCCGGTACAACAGAAAATGTCAATATAGCATTATTCATTTGAAAGCATTTGGACAAGTAGGGAAATGATAATTACATATAATGGTCCAAAAAGCTGAATTACCAACTATTAAAATTAACTTTTAAGTGATTTACTTTTGTTAACTTTTTATCAAAAAAGTAAGTGTGAACTAGCTTTACAATAAAAGTAAGACCTGTCTACAACTGGGGCTGGGCTTTGGGTGGTCTGTCACACATTTACACCCTGGTACAACCAGAAAATCTACTGACGAATTGAATCAGCGTACGAGTATTCAAACGACAGTAACCAAAACCAATGGAATGTGACATCCATTTAAATAGAAATGGTTAGAGCATCTCCCATAATGATGTGAAATAAAGATTTAGATTTTGAGAGTGGTTGAAAACTTCTTCAATGGAGAAATACAAAAGAAATGCAAATTGTATTTTCTAACAGATGTAAATTTAGATATTTGAGCTAAGTGGCTTGTAGCCAACCTACAAAAGAGTAAATGCAGATTTGTGAGCGCATATTTACGAGAAGTCCAGCTAACCACATTCACAAGAGGCAAGAAGTGAATTTAGATCATTTCATTGAAAAAGAATTTAGATGTAAATGAAAATATAAAAGTGATTTTGCCATTTTGGAAATATAAATTTACACCGAATTTTACACTACCATTGAAAATATTCTTATTAGTTTGTTTGAAAGTTAAGAATTGCTATGACACTTAGTAAGTACAGTTTATGCGCTTATACGAGCTTCTATTCTTATTTATTTATATGTAAATTGAACGGATATATACTTAAAAGATGAATGACTAAAATCACATGAGAAGAAGAGGTTTCCTTTTATTTCTTAAATTATTTGGTAGAAATTAATTTGAACCTTTTTTTTTTTGTGGAAATCAAGTTGAACAAGGATTTTGTCTAAATCTTATTCTATAAATACATACTTTAGTCCAACAACAAAAGGGGGACTTGTAGAGTTTCATTATACACATGCGTTCAAGCAGGATTCATTATACTTATATTATTCAAGCCAAAAGGAGGAAAAATAAATAGAGCAGAGCTGGGGTACCAGGCCCATTTTGCCAGGCCGGTACTCGGCTCTCTCACATACATGGGGGGTGGGTATTTTTTTGGAGGATTTTTTTAATGAGGTGGGTCCCACCTCATTGTGAGAGGCGGGCTGTGCCAAGCCTTTTACAGGCCGGCACTGCAGAAAAATTCAAATAAATAAATCAATCAAAAAGTTAGGATTCAAGATTTTACAAGAAGAAGGCGGAATCTCGGTACGAGATCATCACTTTTTTTCTCGTTTTTCCTTAATACCCGATGATATACTATAATTCTTTCTTGTATTTTTATTCTCCCATGATGTGTAATTAAGTAATTAGTTATGATAAATGATTTTAACCTATGTTTGAACCTTAATTTTAACTAAAAAGTTTTAAATCTTCAATTGAATTTGTGAATTTGTTTTACTTATATTCTTAATGCTTGGATTCATTGACAACTAATTCATTGATTTTGTGAACAATAATTACGTTGAAATGTGGATTATTTGTTTAGACCATGCATTAAAAATCGGAAACTAGAGTAAAAGTGTAGATATATCTTTTCTAGTTAATGCGGCTGTTACATGGATTCTTAGAGATTTAATGTGATTAATTAAGATGTATCCGAATTCACATAGAAATATGAAATTAACGTAGTTAAATAGAATAAATTTGAACTCGACATAGATAAATTGAATATGTTAGAAGAATTCGACCAGATAAATATAATCAATTGTTATAGAATTTGGTAACTGAGAATAAGGGAATAGACATGGCGAACTCGTAAATCCTAACACTTAAATCATTATTAAAAAAAATTCAACTTTTATTGTTTTGATATATTTAAAATAAAAAATTATAAAAAGAAAATAAACACTTTCTATTTGTTTTAAATAAAATCAAAGATAAGAAATAATTTAACTAGAGAATAAATAGTAATTCTCGAGGGAACGATATTTGGACTCATATGTCCGCTTCATTATTTGTTACGATCCGTACACTTGAAGAATATAAAATCGAGAACAGCACTCTATTGTAAACTCTATGTATTGCTACTTCTAAAAGTTGATTTAAGTAGAAGTAATAGGCCACTTCATCTAAAGTTGGAATGATCATTGATTTATGACATTTAGATCAATTTGCATTTGGATTGAATCTAAGTTATCTAACTAGAGTAATGTTATTCATCTAAAGTTTAAATAATCATTGATCTATGTGGTTGACAGATTAATTTTCGTTTAGACTAAATATAATCTGTCCAACTCAAGTAATGCGTCATTGTCATATTATCCAATGAAGTTTGAATGTATTTTTAGACATCGAACAGTGTTAATGATTTCAATGTCAATTAAATCATGATAATTTGGCCCATGTTTGACAACCAATATTTGGGAAAAATAAAGTTTTGAATAATAGATTTTAGAAGTGTGGTTAAAAAGTAAAAGTAAAATAAAATGAGGCTTCCATATAGAATTTTTTTATTATGTAAATGTATGATTGAAAATTCAAATGATGGTTATCAAATCAGGGCTTAACACTAGATGAATAGCATTATTCATCAAGGTTTTTATCGAATTGATCTTACTTGTAAGTTACAAATCTAATTGTAAAATATTCACCTTCAATTATGTGACAATCATGCATTAAAAACTTTTAGAATTGAAAATAAGGGAAATTTAGGTTGGCTTCTTCAGCCTTTTATAAAGTGTGGAATTGGCTCTCCAATTTTCAAAACTAAAGTTTTGACCGTTAAAAAGTAAAAAATCTTTATATTAAAAATTAAATTATAATATTTTTCTTTTATTTTAGTTTGTTAGACAATTTTTTTATTTTTTATTTTTATTTGATTTTTGAGATATTTAGTAAGGACATTTGACTTTTTAACGTTAATAGTAATATGTTTCATGAGACGAAGTTCCAATTTTACATAATTGAATAGGTAAGAGAGTCAAAACCTCGCTTCGAAGGTTAGAAAGTTGATTTCATACTTCATGAAAAAATGAGGAACACATTCCTAATTTCTCATAAAAATCAGTTAAAAATCAATACTAATTTAGCCATTATTTGGAAAGATTAAAATAAGATTTTTAGCAGATTTAGATAAAAATTAATGAAATGTGTGATTAAAAAGTTGTGATCTTTTAAAATATGTGGTTAAAATTAATTTTTTGACTTTGACTTTCATAAAAATCTAGATTATAATTTATATCAAACAAGGGCTTAATTAAGAAATATTTTTCTAGAGTAAAACTATTCGTAATCGCCTACTATGTCAATTACCTTATGTGGTATACACATGACAAGTGATTATTTGATACATTAATGTGACAGTTTTTTATTTACTTATGCATCAAATAATCACGTGCCATGTGTATGCCACGTAATGCAACTGCCATAATGAGCGACTAGAAATTGTATTATTCATTTTTCTAAGAGCAAATATGCATGTGTTGATCATTAAGAAAAATCGAGAAAAGGGGAAATATTGTGGCAAGAAACAAGCATTTGGAAGTAAAATGTATTATTTTGAAGACTAAGGTAAAATTATTTTAAAACTCATATTCTGTACTTAAGTCCATGATTTAGATAAAAATTATATTTTTAGTAGATTTTGATAAAAAAAATAATGAAAAATGTTATTGAAATTAATTGTTAATTTAACATAAAAATTGATGAAAAATGTTATTAGAATTAATTGTTAATTTTACTTTTAATTAAATTTTTAACTGAACCAAAACAGAATTGGCCTCAAATATATTGGGACCAAATTTTTATTATGAAATAAGCACCAAAGGAAACATTTTTACCAGTTAATGAAAATTTCACATCCTCTCGCTCTTTAGAAGAACAAATTGGAAAGTGTAAAGAAAGCTAAAACTTGCAGTATACCGAGCTTTCACAAAGAGAGCAGAAGAAAATCTGAACTCATAGCAAAATCTGCAGTTGGGTAATCGAAAAGATTTATACTTTGAAACCCCTAATTCCAATAAATCTCACAGAATATACAGACTTTCGAACACGAAATTCACAGATCAAAGCATAAACCCAGTCTATTATTAATGGACCCAGAAACAACATTAGGGTTGGTAAAGCATGGCGCCACCCTTCTTCTCGGTGTTCCTCAGTACACTCTCGTTGGCATCGACACCCAGGCACGTACATAATTATAACAATTTCATATTTTAGAATGTTGCTTAGTTTGTTAGTATTTTATTTTCATCTAACAATGATGTTGCAGATATTCTCTACTGGACCTCATTTCAAAGGATTTACTATAGTTCATCCAACAGGTTAGCTTTTTATCTCTGCTACGTCATACATTTTATATGGGAGAATTATATTCTTACAGCATTTTACCCAAATGAATAATTGGAAAGACTCCCAATGGAATCAACTATATGTTTTAGTAGTTAAAGCGTTTTTTTGATAAATGTGGAGTTAGTATTTGATACCGGGCTCATGCTTCTGCAGGGAAGGCAGTGAGTTTTCCCCAATTATCAGTTTCTTTATTGATGCTAGTCCCTCACAGGTATCACAGCTTTTTTTCATTAACCTCCTATGTTTCTAATGTTGTTCTTCACTTGTTAAGATAAAACATACTTGATGTGCAATTGTGCATATGTGTTTGTTTATATTTTCAATTTAGTATGATTTCTCTCTTGTTTTGCACATCAAATCTATCTTCTAGTTTTTGTCAGATATTTTTCTCTTTCCTGCCGATACTATTATCTCCTCGAAGTTTTTGTGTCAATGTTATATACACATTTGAAGATAACCTTCCAGAAGTGTTAAGCGATACAAAAGTATGTCTTCTGTATTCGAATCATTTCCTCTGCTGTCCAAGCAAGTTGCAGGGATAATGAAATCATTCGTAATGACTATTCAGATTGGATACTCTTAGTAGGGCATCAAAGAAATACTTTTACTAAAGTTTTCACTTCAGGAGAAAATTAATACAAGAAATGAATTGGATGAAGGCAGTTTGATGATTACCTTATACTTTACTGCTATTGAGGATTTATGCATACGAAACTTTGTCGAGCTCAGTTGAATTTGTTGACTATTTCAGCTTCTCAGATTCACCTTTTTTTATCCACTTGCTCACCAAACTGATCGCTTTCTTACAGCTTTGTTTCTTCACTTGTTCACCATGTGAAATTTCAATTGATTGCTTTCATATGTGATGGAAAAACATCCTTATAAGATTAACATGACGAATATGTTAAATATATTGTGGCAGGTCATAGTTTGGAAATGGGATTAAGAAGAAGAGCATTTTGTCAAACTCTGTGAAGAAGAGCCGAAGAGGTATGCTTTTTGATACCTTCTGTTTTTTGGTTTTCTCTACATGCTGCAAATGAATGCAGATATGCTATGACTAAAAATGCCTGTCATGATATGTGGGTCCCATAGATTAAGATTTTATGCTTCTATTTTAGTACTTATTCATAGAACTAAAAGCTTGTTAATGCAAAGCTCTAATCATGCCTATGTGAGAACATTTTCACCTGACTTAATCAGAATTGATAAAGTAATAGATTTGTCTCTTTAATATTTATGAGAAGCATGGGTTTTTCCCTTTCTTTTATCTGTAGGATTTCTTTCCATTAGTACAGGAAGCTCCAGTGATTGATGGAGACCTCCTGATTTGGGTGCGTTCTAGATCTTTTTGGTTTAACGTTGAACAGAATCAAAATTTCATCTTACAATTTCTAAGTGAAAGAATCTTCTATTTCTCACTAAATTGCTAATGAATAACTTGTACCCATGTAGTTCTTCCTAACATTATCTGAAGTTTTGTTATTTTCTTGATCTTATTGTATTATGCAGTGTAGTAAAGTGCACTAGTTTTAACTTCAATATTCCAATATTTGTATTAGTTGTCTGCCGAAGACTGAAATTTTCCTTTTTGCTTTTGGTAGACGAGAAAACTAAAAGAGCCGCTCGAAGATTCTTTAGAATGGCAATTCATCAAAAACAGTGCAGTAGATGGAATGTACTTTGAAGATGACGACGTTTGTATTCTGGGCAGCAGTTCATTTTTAACAGGCTTTTTCTTCTAGCCTACTTTTCATTACTTTCTACTTGTTCAGTACGCACCAGTGGTCGTGATGTTGGATGATTCGGGGACTGCACGAACGATGTCCCTTGTGTTTTAATGAAAAGATGGATTTTGCTGTATATATGAAATAATGATCTGCTATTAGCTAGACTTTCCTTTTAACACTTCATATTGTAATATATTTGGATTAGCTTTTTAACCAATATCTCAGTTGTAAACCAGTAAAGTGCGATGAGTGTCTGAGAATTGAAGCACATAAGCAATTCTCAACAAGATACGTAGAAGTGATGGATTGGCTATCGGCATTTATTGGGAAAGAGTCACTGAAGGCACCAACAGGCTCATTATTCTCATTTCTCGATGGCTTCAAATAGAAAAACTCAACAAGCTTGGAAACTTCTAAAATTTATTTATTTTCAAACAGTTTCATATTTATAGAAAAATAAAAACAATAACTTGAGGGGGTTTTTTTTTTTTTTTAGATAAAGTTAAAGGAAGAACATGTATGAAAATAAATCCCAACTTATTTACATTTTGTATAGGTAAGATATTTCTCTTCTATTTATTTTTATTGTGTGTTGTTTTAATTTGTACGTCTATTGCATTTTTCTTAATTTTAGTGGGTTTAAATGAATTTTTGAGATGGAATGTTGTTGAAAAGCCAATGTTCATTTTAATAGACTACGATAGTTTAATCGACTGTCTTTTCTTTTCTATTAAGTAATAAGATTATTTAGATAACATTTTATATTTTTAAATTGAATTGCATATATGAATTTAACTAAATGGATTGTCGCATATTATTTTGTTGAGTATCTTAGTGAATTGGAAGTTCCTCAAAATATCAATTCTCTCAATGTGTTGTCACTGTTAAACGACGAGCTAGCTGTAATTGAACGTGGACATACCAATGGAGAGTTTCCTAAAAGACATAAATGTACATAACCTCTCACAACCGATGTTATAGATCAGATATCGTTGGCTGGTAGAAGATCGAAAGATAAATATAATGTTTGTTACTTGTGTATTTTGTGAACATTTAAGGAAATGACTTTGTGTTCATTAATGTGTTTATTGTTCAAGTTCTTTATGTACAATTTAGGTTGTTTATGAATTTAGTATATTTCGTTTGTTACATATTTCTTTTGGCAATTTTTTATTACCTTGGGTCCCGCATGGGGCCCATCGAGTGTAGGTAAAACTTCTGTGAAATTATTTTCTGTATATTTGGCTTTGCTCAACACGATTACATGAAATAAATGGGGAACCAGTTGCCCTCTAAAATTCACAATAAGCAAATTGCATTGTAATATGTACAAGGAATTCACAATAAACAATATAAAAATCCACCGCAATAAGTCATAGGGTCATAATCAAGTGTATATAGATCGAAAGCAATCTTCTTTCTCCACTTAGACATATGGTATGAATTAACATGTTCTACAAGATCGTCGATATTCAAAAATTCAATATATTTTATCATGTATACACCACAATCATCCCTGCAAGATAACAAAGCAATGAGGTTTAGTCCTCCTCATTAGCGAGGTTTAATCCTATCATGAAATGAGAAACATGTTGCTTTTCAATCTCCATAACAAAACCACAACTCATCCCCATTGACTGACTCAGCTCTCCATAGGAATGAGTTGTAAATTGGGCGGAAATTTGCATATCCCTCGTGCCGTACAATTTTCCAAAGCAAAAGTTCAACATCTCTTTATGCATTCCTTCCAATTTCAACCCTGCAATGGAGCTACAAATTAATGCATATTACAAAATTCAAATCGACGCAACTTAGACATAGAAGCAGACGGAACCATTAACGTTACCATGATGATCCGTAACAACAGACTACCGAAGCACATCAAAAACCGGATGTGATCATCGGTGCTTCCGTATATAGTAATTTTAATTCTATATGTTCATTGGAAGCAATAAAATTCTTTGGAACCAAATGAAGTTTTTGAGAGGAGTGCTTATAGTCCATTTTGGTACGTTATCTGCAACTGATTCTAATTTGATTGAGCTCTCCCCATCTTCTGATGTAAGCAGATAAGAGCATCTTCTCTTTTCTGAACTTCGTCCTGTACAAACAACATTGATCAAGCTTCCAAGATCCTCGATGAGGTGATTAAGGACAAGAACTGCATCTTCACTTGTTTCACGAAGAATGATTTGCTTTTGATTTGTGTCCAAAGAAAGCCTGATGCTACAACCCAAAGCAAATTCCTCGCAAGAATCTGAATGTTCTGCTTCACTGTGTGTGTGCATAGTCACAATCAAGTTAAGGACATGAACAAAGCACACAATCGCACGCCTCCTCAAGCTCAAGTTTCTTAATGTAAAGCGTTGTCTCTGGGCATCCATAGAACGCATTTCGACATTTGATTTTGATTATTCAATCACAGTTTTGCTGCAACGAACGTGCCCAATCAGCAAAGAACAACTCCCACATTTGTTCCTCATCTTCGTGCAGCAAGATTCTTGCACTGGATTAAAATCAAGAAATATGAATTAAAATAAAAACAACCTCAACATAGAAGCACACTCAGCCACTAATAAAACCATGACTAGGATCCATCATTACAGACTAGTGGAGTACATCAAAAACCAGATGCGACTATAGGCCATCATCAAGACCTCCATATGGAAACTTCTAATTTGATTTGTCCATTGGAAGCATTAATATTCTTTGGATTCAAAAGAAATTCTTCTACAAGAGCATTGGGGGTCTATTTTGGTACATTATCTGCAATTGATTACTTTTTGATCGATCTCTCCCCTTCTTCTCTTTTCTAAAGTTCGTCGTGTACAAACAACACTAGCAAACATCCAAGAGGGTTGACGGAGTGATTAAGGACAAGAATCATATCTTCGTTTGTTTCCGGAAGAATGAATTGCTTTTGATTTATGTCCAATGAAAGGCTGATGCTACAACTGAAAGTACATTGCTGAGAAGAATCTGAACGTTCTACCTCAATGTGCTTAATCAATCAAATGGGTGAGCCAACATAGTAACGCCGCAAGATGAGGACATGAACAAGGCACATAATCTTGTGCTCAAGTTTCTTATCATAAAGTACTGTCTCTAGGCACCCGTAGCATTCATTTCTACACGAGATGTTGATGCTACTTTTGGTTACCCGGTTCCCCACTTGTCCAGTGGGTACGTCCTGAGTGTCCTTTCTTTTGTTCTGGTCTTCACTTAACGTACCCAATGTGCAAAGAACAATTTCTACATTTGTTCCTCATTTTCGTGCAACAAGATGTGCACGTCTTGCACGATTAAAATCAAGAAAAATGGGAAAATAAAAACAATTTTCTTATGTATTCGTGAAAGGTATCATATATAGTTTGCTTCATTGTGGAAAGAATAGCGGGCGTATTAGATCAGATAACCATTAATTTATCATATCTAATCCTTATCTAGTGTTTGGTGCAATTAATACCCGAATAAATTATTTAAGGGTATTTATCCTCATTTTGTCAAATGTATAAAATTAATGTGGTATGTTCATACTGTATTATTCATTCACTATTTTATGAATTACTGGTGTAGCGCACGATGCACATGACTTATATTTCGGGTATTTATTAGCGTCGATTATATGACAAGTTAGGAAGTGGTGTAAGAAGCTAAAGCAGGATAACATCGACAGTAATCCCGATTTTAGGAATCAATTCATCCATGTGTGCACGGTAGGAACACCTAGATCAGCTCCGGCTGAAAGGATCCATTATACGAGTCAAGTCCGATGAATCTTTGCAGAGTTATCTTAGCCGTTTCATCCAAGGAAATGATGGAGTAGACCGTAATCTTAGCCATTTATTTACTGATTTTATCCTGTTTTCGACTATTGTAGAATGGATCAAGGTTGCGTGATGAGACTACATGTTTTAGCAAAGCCGTGAAGGGAATGGAAATAAGCACGAGAAAGAAGAATAAATCTAGTCCAAGTGGAGATTAAGTGGACTACTTCGTTCATGTCAGATAGTTATTACAAGGTGGAGTTAGAAAAATTTACAGGAAATATTATATCAGAGGAGCATATTTCATACAATGACATTTAATTAACACTATAAATAAACAAGCATAAAATGTAATAAAGAAGCCTAGAAGCATTAATCTACAGAAGTAACAAAATAAGTGCAGTAGCCATTAAGCCATGTCTAAGTAAAAAGAGGTCCATCCCGCACAATTTCAAGTCTGCAACCTAGACACAGAAGCATACTCAACCATTAATGATACCATGATGATCCATCACAAAAGACTACCGGAGCACATCTAGAACCACATGCAACTACAGGCGATCATTGGTGCTTCCGTATATGGTAACTTCCAATTTGATTTGTCCATTGGAAGCAATAAAATTCTTCGGAACCAAAAGAAAATTTTTCAGAGGAGTACTTATAGTCCATTTTGGTACGTTATCTGCAAATGATTCTAATTTGATTGAGCTCTCTCCATCTTCTGATGTGAGAAGATAAGAGTATCTGCTCTTTTCTGAACTTCGACCCGCACAAACAACATTGATCAAACTTCCAAGATCCTCGATGAAGTGATTAAGGACAAAAACTACATCTTCACTTGTTTCATGAAGAATGACTTGCTTTTGATTTGTGTCCAAAGAAAGCTTGATGCTACAACCGAAAGTAAATTCCTTGCAAGAATCTGAATGTTCTGCCTTAATGTGCTTGATCAAGCCAAAGTGCGGGCCAACATAGTCACAATCAAGTTGAGGACATGAACAAGGCACATAATCGCATGCCTCCTCATGCTCAAGTCTCTCGTTGTAAAGCATTGTCTCCGGGCATCCATAGCACGCATTTTGACATTTGATTTTGATTGATTCAATCACCGTTTCTATGGCCCTGCAACGAATGTGCCCAATCTGCAAAGAACAAGTCCCACATTTGTTCCTCATCTTCGTGCAGCAAGATTTGCACGCTGTATGCCCATTCTTGCACTGGATTAAAATCAAGAAATATGGAATACGACGCTAATTCGTAAGTTACAGACAAAAACATATCACAGTTAGAGATGAAAATATAAAGGGAAAAGGAAAAACCTGAAAGACGGGAAGCCCAAGTGGTTCAAGACAGATGGGGCAATCCAGAAAGTCGAGGTCGGGAAATATTACAGAAACCTGTTTTTCATGGCTACACTCTCCTTCTTTAGGCTCTTCAGTTTCTTCCTCTATTTCCTCTTCACTTTCTTCCTCTGTTTCCTCTTCGGTTCCTTCCCCAGATTCATTAACTAGGATGGGTTCTTCTTGTCTTCCTGGGATTCTTTGTCTTGCTTGTAATTGAGGAGCGGTAGAGGTAGAGGTAGTAGCGCGTGCGGCGGCGGTAGAGGAGCTGTTGACTACAGGGGTGGAGAATCGAGGATTCCCGGAGAAAGCTACAGAAGATCCCGTTTTTCTCTTGCTGGGTCTATCTCCAGTCTTTGTGTCTGTTCTGCGTTTTCCATAAACGGGCCATTTGTTATTCGAGTCACCGTTTCCTTCGCCTTCAGATCTCCGCACTGAAAATCTCCCCATTTTTGCACTAGGTAGATAAATTGCGATAGGTGAAAGGTTAAAAACTGAAAATAGAGGAAGAAAGCAGCACAGGGGCACAGAAGAAAATCAAAAAGCTTCTTTCTATAATAAATAAATATAAAAAAAATGATTTTTTTCTCTATAATAATTAGTATATATTTTTTTCGAAAACTATAAAAATGGATTTATTAGCCTATAATACATAATTAGAAAAAGAAAGGACTATAAATTAATTATACAATTTCAATCGGAAACACATCTCAAAATGGAATAGCAAAGCTAAAATTAATCATTGCACTTAAAAATCTTACCATCGAGTAGGGTTTAGAATTTGGGAATCTTATCGTTGCACTTAAAAATCTTAGGGTTTAGAATTTCAGAATCTTATCTCACACAATCTGCCCTATCACCAAACTCAAGTTTATGCACACGACGTGCTATCGAAAATCAAATCAATAACGAAATAGAGTTTTCTCTCAAAACACAGTCTAGTAAAGTAAAATTTTCAAATCAAAGGAGTTTAAAGCACGCCATCAGAGAAAAAAAATACAAAAGAATAGAGATCTCGATTGAAAACATAACGAGGAATTAGGGCAACAAATTGCCCATATATAGCAATTGTCGCCCGCCATAGATCTTTCCTCCAATCCAACTATCCAAAATGCAAAGAACAATGTTATATTGTCATAAAGTGGTGACATAATGGTTGATATAATAGGTGTTGACAAGTTATGATAAGATGAAAAAATCGATTGTATTTTAAATAGTCCAATAATAAATTACCATGTGATATTACTATTGAACGACAAACAAAAAATGCCACATTCTCGAAATAACACTTTTAACTGGGTCCGAGTTTGGCGGATCTTGTAAAAATTGGGCCTAAAGACAACTAAGGTTCATAATTGCCATGAGATTTGTTTGACACTCTTCCACATGACATACATCTAGCCATTGATTTCTACAACACACTATCACATCATTAGTCAGATTTTGAGAAATAGGGAATGTTAACAACAATGTCAAGAAAAATGTCCTTAATTCAACATTTAAATGCTCATACTTTCAAAAATACATTTTACATCAAAATTATGTGAAAATCATATTAAATAATATTATTTATCATTATAATGATGGAAAATGATATGACAACTTAGATGGAATAATGAAATATAACAGTCCCATCCTTCTCTCTCATGAAAATTGAACTATCATATCCTACTATTCCACCTAAATTGTCACATCATCGATGTTTCATCATTATAATGATAAATAGCATTACTCAATCATATTACATTTTGTTGGCATTTCACTAACAACAATAATATTCCTCAAGTTATCAAAACAGGTACCTAATAAAGAAAATGACCAGAATGAAGGGAAATGTTGTGCTCTTCAATTTTTCATGTCCATCAAATTAATTATTGACACATTTTAAATTAACATACCATTAATTTGGTTAGTTAATGATGAAATTAATGAGAGTGAATTTGAAATGATATGTTAATTTAAAAATAATGTATTAATAATTAATTGAATGGACAACAAATTGGACAGCAGATCTCAATTTAAATTTATCGAGGGGATTGTCCCGTCCTTAAGTTCAAGCCTAAAAACATAAACATCCAAAGGAAGTACAGAAAGTTCAGTTCAGGTAAAGAGAGGTCCTAAAAAGTCCGCAATTTTTTCAATTGAACACTCCATTGGAGCTGTAAATTGATGCGAAATTTCAGAATCAAAATAACATAAAATACAAGCATCATCTACTGCCTACATAAACTTTAGCAGCAAATAATTTCCCAGATATTATCAAACATTAGATATAAAAGAGGACATAATCACAAGTTAAACCAATTCAATCACTAATAATAACATGAAGATCCATAAATACATATAGCATTTAACTACAGTAATAGTCGATGATTGTCAAAACAAAGTCGAACATAACAAGTGAATTTCGATCCATCAACGTCTTTGATTACTTTGGGGCCTGAACAACATTATGAGCTCCCCACGGGAGATTCATTGGGGCTCCAAATGATAACTTCCAACTGGAGCCTACCACTGGAACCAACAAAATCATTTGGAACCAGTAGATATTTTTTCACAGGAGGGCGTGCAATCCATTTTGGCACGTTATCTGCAACTGACTCTAATCTGATTGAGCTCTCTCCACCATCTTTTGCTGCAAGAGTATAAGAGTATCTTCTTCTTGCTGAAGTTGGTCCGATACAAACAACATCGAATAAACTTCCAAGACGATCGATAGAGCGATTAAGGACAAAAAGTGTCTTTTCAGTCTTTTCTTGAAGAAAGAGTTGTTTCTGATTTTTGTTGAAGGAAATGGAGACAGTAAGACTGAAATGAAATCGCCGTGAACAATTTGAATGATTTATCTCAAAGTGCGTATACAAGCCTTCAAAGGAGCCAACATAGTCACAGGCAAGACGAGGACATGAACAAGGAACATAAATGCATGCTTTCTCATGATCAAGTTTATAACTGTAACTTATCAACTGTTTGCAGCCGTAGCCCGCATTTTCACAGGCGATTTTGACTGATTCAACAACCTTTTCAATGGCTCTGCAACGGTTGTAACCAATTGGCAAAGAGCAATTTCCACATATGTGTAACATCTTGGTGCAGCATGGTGCGCATGCTATATGCCCATTCTCGCACTAGATTAAAATTCAGAAAAATGCAACACATTAGAACAGTTTTCTCCATATCGTTGTTCCATAGCTTGAAAGTACATATGTTGTTTATTGATAACATAAAGGGAACAAGGGACAATTCTGATGTTGCCAAAGTGCACCTTACACCCCTTTCATAAGCATTGCTCCAACTTACTCTTTGTACAAGATTACGCTCTTGTTTGAGTCACATTCTCATTCTTCTACTCATTTTCAACCACACATTTTTCAATAAAATAATATTTTTCATCATATCAATAATTTTTCCTTCTTTTTTTTTTTGTTTGATAATCGTGGATGTCCGGACCAGTTTGTGCGTACCTCGACTAATCCCATGGGTCCTGAAGTTTACAGCCGGGTATTCATCTCAGTGGCCTTAAGGGGACTCGAACCGGTGACTATTGAGGAGCAAACTCAAGGCCTGACTAATTGAGCAACCCCTCAGGATTAACTTTTTCTTCTTTTTCAACCACATATTCACCATCACATAAAAAAAAATGCATTCTCTCGTAAAAAATGTGCATCAAACACACATGTTAGATGTATGCCTCCATCTATGATCAATAAGAGAACAAAGATATCAAGTCTAACACAGGTGTTTAAGCCTAAGTGACTTTTTGCATTGCATATCCCAGCCCATTTCTCATATTAGTGGAGTGATATGGCGAAATTGTGATACAAAGCTAGTTAGTACCCCTAGCTTCAAGAGCTAGGTACAATGACAAACATATTGAAATAATCATGGAAAAAAATTGTAAGTATATACAGCTAGTCAAGATAAATTGGAAGACATTAATGTTCTATCAAATGCAAGGGAGATGGACAAAAATTAGAGATGTTGTCGCTATTCAATACTATAACATGGTTCTAAGCACGACTAATTAGTCAGAATACTTCTGTTAATTTATGATTGAAGTATTAAGGTCATTTTAAGAACAACAATTCCCTGATAATTTAATAATATCTTCCGACTTCTCCAACAATCTTCTGCTGCCAGCCTGCCACCAAGCCCCACTCCATTGTCATAATCACCACCTTCTACTTCACCTAATTTCCAATTACCTTGTTTCACCTGCCATGACAAGCCCAACAGGTCATGCTTCTTACATTTAAGGGTTGATGGAGATTTTAAGGGTCTAATGGCCAGTTTGAAACATTGGTAGGAATTTCACAGGTGAGAACCAGGGAGCAGGACATGAATTTGAGTGATGGGAATACTGGAGATGGAAAGATGACATTTGTTAGTATATTGAGAGGAAAATGTCTTTACTCTTTAACAATGAAAGCATTTTCCATTATTTTTCAGAAATTAAAAATATGTGTGGAATATTCCAGGCTAATCAATATGAATAATCACGATCTTATAATGTGGTAGTTGAGGCGTGTGGTATTGGTAGACTTAGCCTACACCATAATTTATTTCTAAACAAGTATAGCTTCAAATCTTTTCACTTTTCTGACAGACTCCCAACATAGAGCTTCATCATTTCAACATGCCAAATCATAAACTTTCAAATCACTCTTTGAAACGCCAAAACACAGAAAATGGAAGCAAGAAATTGTCAAACAGTTTCTGAACTTAACAACTCCAGCTGAATATTTCAACTTAAGATGCATGTATTTCCTTTTTCTTCACTAAAATATGTCCTCCTCTTTCTTTTTATCTACTCTTTTTAATTTATTATCTCTTCCATTTTTTTGCAGCTGCAATAGGTTCTCAAGGGAATCAACTTGTTAAGAAGCTGTTTCACCCATGAAAAGTGTATTAAATACTCCTCGCAAGAACACTTAACACAATTGTATAATGCAACGTACCTGTCTAGCAATGACAAATTTTACACATTTGCTCTTAGATGTTCGTAGTTTAATTATATAAGCAACATTTTAAGTAAAATCAATTTTTTTATATTTTTATCTTCAAGTTTAAGACAAGTGTCTACTGAAAAGTTAAATCATGGAAATTAATTAATATCAACGTACAAGTATGTATACGTGTATAGGGAAGCAAGAATCTCCTTACATCAGCGTGCGCTGTTGAGCATGAAGCCTAGTTCAACTTGGTGCAAATAGATATTCAAAATCAAGAATCAGTTAAATACAAAGTAAATATACTCTTTACAGCTTAATTCCACATTAGACTGGACAACCATGCATCAAGCACCATCTGGCTTACGGTTAAGGAAAACTTTCCGATGCTTCAAGTCTGATCGACTTCAAGAGAAACTCGCCTCATTTACAAACAGGCGATGTATACCAGTTTCCATATGTTTGTTAACTTTGTTTCTTGAATGATTTAACTTTTTCTAAACAGATACCAAATAATCTACAAATTTAAAATGCACACTCCTATACTCTAATTCTTGAACACCTACAAAAATAATAACCATTTGTGATTTCCACACGTCTTCCCTCGTCCATTCTTAGGTAGTACTGCCAAATCTTTGCAACTGACACAATGCCAAATGTTATACAACATTCAAATAGAGGATGCTCATGGCAGGAAAATGACGCGTTCACTTAGTCAAAACAGGCATGAACCCCCAAAATTTACAATGTCTCTCTCTACTGAAATGATTTCATATGGCAATCCAATAAAAAAATCCTCTATGGTATTCGCAACTAAATACAAGGAGCCAAGTGACCATTCAGCACAGAATCAAGTAAAAATTAACTAGAAAATTACACTAATCAGAAAGTCAAAGACACGGTCAAAGATAAAAACACTAACGAAATAAAGATGAGAAAATAAGGGGAAAACCTGAAAGACGGGAAGCGTTAGGGGTTCAAGACAAATGGGGCAATCAAGCACATCAGGGTCCGATAATATGACAGAAAGCTGCCCATCTGTTTTCTCTCCTTTATCTGAAGACTCGGCTGCTTCTTCTTCCATTTCCTCCATAGGTTCTTCATCACCATCGCCATCACCATCACCCTCATCCTCATCACCTTCTAAGTTATTGATTCTATCAAATAGTCCATACTCAACTAGTTTACATCTTTGTAGAGGAGCAGCAGAGGTTGTGGCGCATGCGGCCGCAGTGGGGGTGGTGGTGGGGCTGGGGCTGGGGATGGAGAATCGAAGCTTCTTGGTGAAGGTTATAGAGGGTCGAGGTTTATTGTTGGAGAATCTAATTGAGTATGATCCATGTTCGTCTTTGTCTTGATATCCACCATTGGTGAAGGTTCGGCTATTCTCTGAGACGGGTCTTTTGCTGTTACTGGAATCCCTATCTTCTTCGCCTTCCGATCCACCAACAGAAAACCTCACCATTTCTCTTAGTCCGTAGAATTAAAAAAAAAAAGGGAATCTAGATGAATAAACCCGAATTGAAATTATAAACGCAGAAATGGAAGTTGTACTTTCCTGATGATGAGAGAGAATTGCAAGTCACTCCTTGTTGTATGCGGAATATCTGGTGAGTGCCTGTGTAGTTACAATTAAGCTGGATGCACATAATTGTTGTGCCAAGATGTTTCACAAAAGATTCACATGGACGTGCGTTTCACCTTATTTAAATATTATTAAAAAAAAGTGGGCCCCACATAATTGTTTCTATTCGTCTCCGTGTGGCAAGCAAGGTTAATCAATCCCCTCTCCCGTGATAGTACACAGTAGAAACAAATAAATTGTTGAAAAGTGATTTTTTTGAAAGATGCATACTAAGAACTCGAAAAGGCAGACGAGTATTTTTACTTAGGGTTTCTCCCAATCACTCGAGACCAGTGCACGGGCATTAATTTCCTGAATTTCAATCCACATGCTTAACCCAATACGGCGTCCCTTAATTAATTTCCCCAATTATTCGTTACCTCTATAACCTGGGTCAGGCCTGTCTTGATATGTATTTAACTGTTCCACCGAATTCACCATGGGAAAGTCCTATGTGGAAATTAAATAAAAAGAGGCGAATAAAGATCCAATTTCATAAATCAGGGTTGAAGATTTTTTAATTAAAAAAATTCGGGTATTGCATTAATAATTAAATATTATACCCACACAAACCCTAATTTTGTTTCATTTCTCTAACTTCTCTCTCTTCATTTCTCTTCCTCCCCCCTCTTTATTTCTCTCCCTTCTCTCTCTTCGGCAACTGACTACGAAGGAGATGCGCTGGCCAACGCTGTTGAGAATGGTTTTCTATTTTTCAATCTGCCTTCTCTCTCTTCTTTTCTCTCACTTCTCTCTCTTCGACACCGTCGGCGCTTCGTTGTGAACGTCGCTTCATCTCCCTCACAGATGGCCGCCATCGAGAGCTGTTGAGCATCGTCGAACAACGCCGCTGTGCACCATTGAACAACACCACAGTGCACAAACTGCAATAGAGAATGGGGCGCTGCACGAGCGAAATAGCGACGACGCGGAGGTGTGGTGGTGATGGCTATAGCGTTCGTGTTTTGCGTTGAATGGGATGTCTCTTCACGGTGCTCGTGTGCGCCAGCGACAGGCGCATCACTAACCACCGTGCGCGATACACATCACCTCCCCCATCGTAAGCAGCGACGCTCACGCCATCGTCATTTCTCTTCTTTTTTTTCCACTTCTGCATTTGTATATGGTGGCAGCGGTGTTTGGGGATTTTTCGCACGGTGGTTGGATTGTTTCTGTGGGTGTGTTAGTGTTGGAAGAAATCCACGATTTTAACAAGCGGTGGTTGATTGTAGTTGCAGGTAGAGGTGGTGTGTGGTGTTGGAGCAGGCGTTTGTGTGGGGTGGCGACGGCGATGTGGGGGGTGGTGGGATAACATTTATGACTAATTATTTGGTTAATTTGTGATCAAGTATTGGTGGTGGATCGGGATCAGGGGTGGGGTGTTTGGTGTATGTGACCAACTATTTGATTTATTGTGACTAACCATTAACACCACTAACTCATATAGATTAGAATTAAACTGTGTTACTAAGCTTGAAAGAAAAGCTTCCACTCTCCCTCCTCCTAAATAAGGAGTTAATACAATTCTCATAAAGGCGACTTCTTTAAAAAGAAGCAAGATGAGATGGATACCTCCAAGAGTGGAGTCCGGTTATAATTAATCTTATTTATGCATCTCATTGACCAAAATCGCCCACATTAAGAAGTTGATCAAATTGGAAAGATTAACTATTGCGTGGTCCGTTACCGTCCATTTTGCCGTCAAATTAACAATATAGCGCATGTGAGCTAATTATAAGGGCACTTTCGTCGTTTCCTTCATTTTCCCTCTCACAACCCTAATTTTCTTTCTTCACGTTTGAAGTCCACCAAATCCTTAATTTTTTTAATTTTTTTTTTTGCAAGTTCTCCTTGGCATTCTTGATTACGGAAGAGGAAAATTGCAGAGGGAAAATGAAAAAAGGTCCTAAGTATATAGCTCACATGCATTGCAACTTGGAATTTGACGACGGAATTAGTGATGGCAAAAAAGTTTGCCCCACCCCTCTCGAATGGTGCAAAAAGTAGCCGCCGCGATGGGTTGGGAGGGTGAGGGTGAGGGTGAGGGTGAGGGTGGGGGTGGGGCGAGGATTGCCGCCCCGCCTTGGGTCGCTGGGTAGGGCGAGACACCCCACTCTGTAAAGAATAAAAAAAATTAACGACAAATTAAAAAAAATATTAGTTAACTTGAATTTTTTTGAAAAAAATAAATAAATTGGTACTTACAAAAATACCCTTAAAATTAGGATTGTTTTGAAAAATCATGTGAAAAGTTTTTAGAAAGTAAAAAATACTGTGTAAAATAAAAAAAGTGACATAATGTCACTTTTTTACTTTTTCAAAAAAAGTGACACTGACACTCTAAAAAAGTGATACAAACTCAAAAAAGTGACAAATACTTAAAAAAGTGACAAAAAACCGATCAAAACCTATATTTGTTATTCAAAAAAGGGATAGAAATTTTTTTAAAAGTAACAAACAAGAAAAAATCAAAAA
>CAIGRS010267308.1:0-14119 GCA_903798395.1 Fraxinus floribunda | reverse complement strand
CTAATATACTTAGGTGATCGAATAATAGTGGATGACTGTGTCATGGGTTGACTTTTTAACTCTCCCAATGTAATTTATTTTTCACTCGTGCAGTGCCTTCTGCTGCTTCTATCCTAAGACCAGTCTCTCTCTATCTCAGTCTTGCTGATTACCTATTGCTATTTGAGCCCCAAAAGCTTAGTAACTAAACACTTGAATGCTTCACCGTGCTCCACTTGGTGCCAAAACACTTGCCTATCAACGATGCTCATTCTCGTCAAAGTTCCAACTTCCATGTCGTGCGCTCATTTCATACATCTCTTATGGCAAATAAATATCCAAGAACCATAACCTCTTTCCTATCGTCAAATAGACCAGTATATTCACCTGACATTGAATGAATAGTGTATAGAAACGGATCGTGAAAAGGGAGTAACATTTTGCTGATTTTTAAGTTGATCTCTCATGCTGATATAACTGATTGTTTATGTAACTTCAAATTGTAGGCTGATCTTTCAAAGGTGGATCGTAAGAGGACACCCTGGCTCCTAGCAGTATTCCACGTGCCATGGTATAATAGCAATTATGCTCATCAAGGTGAAGGTGATGATATGATGGCATCCATGGAACCGTTGCTTTATGCGGCTGGTGTGGATGTTGTGTTTGCTGGCCATGTGCATGCTTATGAGCGCTCGGTAAGCCATACTGTTGGTAGCTTCTGTTAACATTTTGAATCCATAGGTACTTGACCAATTAACTTAATTGTGCAACAGAGACGTGTTTATAATGGTAAATCAGATGCTTGCGGACCCATCCACATAACAATCGGTGACGGTGGAAACCGAGAAGGTTTAGCACGCAAGTAAGTCTTCTCGTAATAAGATCTGTGCATTACAAAGCCGAGCAAAAAAAAACTATAAACAGTTGTACAAGTTACTGGCTTTAAATTCTTCAGTATGCATTTCTTTAACTATAAAATTATCATCAGGTACTTGAAACCCCAACCTGAATGGTCGGTCTTCCGTGAAGCAAGCTTTGGTCATGGCGAGTTCAGGATAATGAACTCGACTCACGCATTTTGGAGCTGGCATAGGAATGATGATGATGAATCGGTGAGGTCTGACCAGTTCTGGATAACCTCTTTGGTTGGTTCAGGGTGTCTTGCTGAAAGAAGTCGTGAACTAACAAACATGCTCATGGAACCTTAAAATTGGTGGGCTCGGGTACGTCTTCTTTGTGTTATCAGGTGCAGTCCATAGGTATATATAAATACTTGTTCTTAGTTGGGACAACCTAGTTTCTTTTATGGATCATTAGCTCCAAACTGTTTCACAGACATGTCTACGTTTGTAATATGGTAACCATATATGTTAATATCTTATCCATGTCATCCAACACAACCAAATTCCTCACCTTGAAAATGGCACCGAGGCAGGAGGAAATCCTCCAACACCATGTTCAATGACGGAAAATGCTTCGCCAACTAATTGACTATGAGGGGAGCAGGTGAACGGGAACCGACGGAGAACGCCTGCTGCTACAGCTTCAAATTCTTCACTCTCTTGGTACTCAATTGCTCCCATCTGATGGCTTTCTAAGAAGCCTTTTTTACAACAAACCTTTATATCACAATGGCTAGTTCAGAGGCCAATAGAGCATCAAGATTCAATGTCTGCCGTTTTGGTTCGGTTGGTCGAACAATGATAGAAGGATCTAATAGCTACATGCTTTTCAATAGTAAGAGATCGTTTGGTTTGACTTTTGCTTTTGCTTCTTGCAGAAGAGCTTTTGGAAGAAGTTATCTTAATATGTTTAGAAACTAATTTTTAAAAGTGCTTTATATTTCGAAAGTGCTTTTAAAGGAAGTCACGTTGAATCAGGTGTCAAGTTTTTCTAACTAAAACCACTTTAATAAAATTAGTCAAACGGTCTTAAACTTGATAAAAGCTTCTTTGGGACCTCGAGAAGCTGAGCTTTTGTTATCAAACAGTACGTATTCTGGCTTGGAGTTGAATCAGTTGATGCCTCCACTCATCATAAAGTCTGAATTTTGTGACAAAACCGTAACGTTTTTGCTAATTTTATGCATTTCCTCAACATCAAAATCAATAAAACCGAATCCCAATTCGCCATTTCCCAAAATTGAGGTTTCAACACAATCATCCCTCTCTCTTTCAGTTCGCATTTGCCTCCAAAAGATTGGCTGCTTTCTTCGCACTTAGCCTGACCCATTTCATAACCCTATTCAGGTAATCTAATAATGAAACGAGCTAGAAAATAAACATCAGAAACTGAAATTACGTCGACATTTTTAAGCCACGGAGTTGCGATTCTATCTGAATTGGTCGGTTTCGTGGTCCAAATTCTGCAAAAGGATTTGTGGTACATGCTTGAGTGCAAATGAGCTATGCCTGTTACAAGTTTTCATGTCCGTCAAATAACATATATCACCAAGTTTCTTAAGTAATTTATATTTATGAACATTTTTAAGTTATTTACTTTTAAGTAAAAAAGTTACTTTACAAGTAATTCTTATAAGTAAAAATTCTAATCTTAGCCAATTTTATGCCATAAACAGAAATTCACAATTCCTTACATAATTTCAGCCAGCTTTTCTCAAATCGGAGTGAAAAAAAAAAAAGAAAAAAAAAAAGGAACAGAAGTGAAAAGAACCATGGAGGAGGAGGAAGTGTGGTGCCCACGCAGACCCTTTCATAGCCATCTCAATTAGACACCATTATCCTCAAGAGCTTCATCCAAAGTTCCAATCTTTAGCCTAGTGACAAGGGCAAATTGGACATTTCACGAATGTCTCTGGCCCCGATAACCTGGTAATGGAGTTGGTGACACGAGCATTTGACCAGCTGATCCACACGCCATCATCGCTGTTGAAACTTTAGCTCTGAAATTTGCTAAAATTTCGAAAATCTGAATCATTTTTCAAAGGCCCAGTTGTTGAAAATGCATGATTTTTGCTTCACAATCCCATATGGGCTAATTCTGGTGTGTGGTGGGATCATTGGATATGCCAAGAAAGGCAGCACAGCCTCACTCGCCGGAGGCCTTGGCACCGGATTCTTGCTCATCCTAGCCGGTTATCTCAGCCTACAAGCTTTTCACAAACGCAAAAACTCTTATTTTGCCTTGATAATTGAAACTGGTACTGCTTATCTTCTTCAAACATATTTTGGGCAATTTGGCTGTGATTATGTGATTATTTGATGTATTTTGGAGAATCATGCATTTATCTATATCCGGTTAAAACAAAATTGAATTTATGTGGTTTGGATCTAATTAGTTAGCTTTTCTTTTACATATTCTTGAGAGAGCATGTAATCTCTAATTAGAACTTGCAATAATATGTATTTCAAGACTTCCAGCGATTTTTCAGAAATGAAGTAGGCAACTATCGTAATTGTGTCGATCTGAAAATGAATTTGGTTTCTGTTTGTATAAAAAATTGTTCTGGTTACTTCGAAAACTCTGTTTCCTGGTTATAACTATGATCATGTTTCTTCTTGCGATTTGCTCGAATGTTATATTCAAAGAGAATTAGTACTTATGGACTACTACTTTTTCTCGTCTTAGCTGCCTTGCTCATAAAACCTCTGTGATATTTGGCTGTGATCTGGTCTTTGAACTTGTGTATCTGTGACACATTCTGTTTATTGTTGCACAAATGAAAAATGAAATCAAATGAAATCATACTAATAATTTTTCATGATGTGAAAGGATCCAAAGATTTTTCTTTCGACATGCTGTGCTGGTATGTAAATGCAGACTCAAATTGTAAGAAGTTGACAATTAATCTGAAATCTTGGAAAGAGCAACTCTGGACATTTAGTCTTTTTCTTACCAACGGTAGAATATGAAGCTGATATGGTTTAACACTAGTACTGTAATATAGTACTTAGTTCTCTTATGGCTGGTAATAGTGAAAGTCTAGATACAGTTGTTAGTATCCCATTAATCTTTGAGTCTCAACTGTGCCAACTTGTAATATAGTTATCGATGAAAGAAAAGTTCACAGGCTTCCTTTCTTTTACATATTATAACGTCATCATAATTTTGGTTTCGAGTTATATCCACTTCTGTTCTCATTAGTTTTACATTGTTTAAAACAGCTTGTGCCGCAATACTGACTTGGGTCATGGGACAGCGTTACATGAAAACTTCAAAGATAATGCCAGCTGGTATTGTTGCTGGGATCAGGTAACTGAAAATGATTAAATCGCCCCCTCACATCTGGTCTTTTGTATTTAAACTCACGCAGTGGGAGTTTTGGAGTTGGTGTATTCGTTCCTTCTATCATATCATGCCAAAAGACTTGAGATGCATATCTGGGTATAGCCGCACTAATCAATCATTTCCTGGTTGGCTTCTCATTAAATATTCATACTGTATAAATTTTTTTGATATGTTTAATATTTCTATATTACCGCATATCAGGACAATCATTTCCTCTTTTCCTCGTAAATTGCTTTTCAAAATGAGAAGTGCAATTAAGTTAGGGAAGGTTGGAAGTTGAGACCTCTAGACATCACTAAATATAGCATTGGAAGTCCGGTCATGTTGAGATTTTAAAATTTAAAGATACTAGCTCTACTGCATTTCCTATGATTGGATAACAAGACGTTGAAGGGGTAAAAAAAATTTTAAAATGAGGGATCTTATATTTTAGGGGAACATTTTGGTGCTGCTGCATGGTAAGATTTTACGTGTCTTGATACCATATCTAAATATCCTAATTACTATCGAGAAAAAAAGAAAATTAAATTAATCTATGACTGGGTGTGTACCATAATTGGAGTTTTCATAGTGCATTCCTTTTATTTCTTCGCTAATTCTGATAATGAAATAAAATAGTGAATATATATTTGGAGTTACAAATTCAATTAACTTCTACCTGTGATTATATCAAGAAAGTTAGTGATCGTCAAGTCATTTGGAAATCCCTGTAACCTGTTTCACTGCAGGGAGTTTTATCTCCAAAATCAATTGCAAAAGGAGTTTTTGCAACAAAGTAAATTGATTTAGATGGCTGTGTAGGTGTGTGCGAGAGAGAGAGAGAGAAATGACGAAGCAGTCATATCAACCCATTCCTAATTTGGGATAATTATATCTGAATAGTTACCAATGAAATCGTTGTTAATTCTAAGGGCACCTAATTATTTTCTTGTAGCTAATCAACTAATCTTGCATTTAATCTTACAAAGATCTATTTGTCTAATTAGTTTGCACCAGAATGAATGGCGCTAGTAAGCTTGGACTGATTTAACACTGCAAATCGTGCCTCGTGCTTATATTTCTTACCTGCCCTGGTTCGTCATTGGTGAAGTACTTATCTGGGTGTCCACAGTTGTATATTTGTGTGTTTGCAACTAAGAAATTAGCGATGAAAATGATAATCTCTTCAATAAGATTTCGTGGTGGATGCCTTTTTTAGTGGATTTGGGCCTTAACAAATGCAAGAAGGGCATTTAATCATTCTGTTATTGAAGACCAATAGATGATTGATCATGCAAATGTGTTAGTAAACATATTTCTATAAATGGAAAATAATCTTAGCTAAAAAGACATCCAAAATTAAGCTTGGGAAAGTTAAAAAGTTAATTCTGAAACTTGACGGCATGGAGAAATTGACCGAAAATCCACAAATTTCTAATTGCAAATCGTTGAACCAGTGGGAAAAGTCCTACTTCTGTCGTGGGTTTTATTTTGTACGAGAATGCTGTGTAAGAAGGTAAAGGATCTTTGATATTGAGCTGCATCGCATACACTGTTACATGTTGAACGCCTAACGTTGCTGAATGGTTTGCTATCTAATCTTGTCTGCAGCGGCCTCATGACCATATTCTACCTGTACAAGATTGCAACTGGTGGAAACCATTTCCCGCCCAAGACTGAGTGATGGCATGGAGCGCCTCTTCCTATGCTGATTCTATACCGTATCTACTGAGAAACCATTGCCCAAAATCATGGATTTGTCGATATTGCTGGTTAAGCCTTTTTTTTTTTTTTTTGAATAGAATGACTATTAAAAGAAGAATGCCAGTATTTTCCTGACTGTTAATGTTTCTTATAGATCTTGTATTTTCTAATCATACAGAGCACTGTTAACTAATATTCGAATTCTGTCAAGAGCTCGACACACAATATTTTAGTATTAATTAGAAAAACTTATTTTTTAGAACCGTTTTTTCGTTTTTTGAATTTCGCCCTTACTATATTATATCCTTAGTTGCATCAATATTTTGATTGTCATGCCAAAATGATCCACATATTGTATTCTGTCATACAGAGTTTTCGATTTCTATTCCTTTCTTGTTCGATAAAGTCAAAATATAGTAAATGATAAGATGAACGGTGTCGATCATACAAATATTTTCTTGAACAAAAAGGATAACCAGAGTAACTTCTGATGTCAATATTCTCAGAATATTGTCATAAAGATTTCATTGCTTTATTTAACTGTGCACCTGTAAAATAATGTATATTGTTTCCTCCCCATCAATCACTTTTTGCTTAAATTAGCAAAGAAGTCAAGCTTTTTAGATGTTAGATGTTAATCTTTTGTAATATACAAGTGTACAAAAGAAATGTAAGCGGCCTAAAAAACTCGACTAGATGTTGAGCATGATATCCTGGAAAGAACGAAAACGTGGCCTATCAGCAACCAGTTGTTCTGACATATTTTGGTGGCAAAGAAGGGCACCTTTCGTTCATGTGAGGGTAAGGATCCATGGTGTTGTATCCAGGTAATTCCATTCGGTACTTCCCTCGAATTTGACAGAATGGGAGCTTCACTGTGTCCGCGTCATTGCACCACTTGGGCAACCGGCTTGAATCGTTCTCAAAAAGCTTGAGAGAGTAAGCATCTTTTATCTGCAGTCCTTGAGACATTAGTTGAGATTCTCCATGAAAATCTAGCAGAATTTCGCGTGTGAAATCAAGAAGGCAGGCACGGAGGCAATGACATCAATACAGAAGTAAAATACTTGAAATGGTTGGTAAAAATCTCACCGTGAACTCAGTAACTTGAATGGAGCTTGAAAGTTCACCGAAAAGCCCCGCTTCCTTGTATAATTCAAAGACAAAAGCAACACAGGATGTGGACTTCCCATCAGCGTAAACCCAATTGTCCTGTTCGGGAATTGCCAACAATTCGCCAAAAGATGAACCGCGCTTCTCAACTTGTACGAGAATTTCGGAAAGGCTAAGGTTCTGCAGAGACAAAAGCATACCAGCTTTCATAATTTGTACAGAACTTGCATGGAAATCTCTATGATCTAATTCAGTTTAGCAATAAGCCAATAAGAATTTTACATATTGAATAGGTTAATAGTCAACTTCCATACATTGCAGACAACAATAAGATGCCTCGCAGGTTTTCACCCGGCAAATCAAAACCAAAGCTGTCCCCAACTTTTGAAAGATGGAGGAATTTTTAAAGGACGCGCTTCATAAAAGCTCCTCACTTTGTGCTTACCAATTTCTTAAGTAGCAGTTTTTCACGTCAATAAAAAGGCATTTTTAATTTAAAGATGCTCGCCTCTGAAACTCACAGAACAACACAATCATTGACTTCCTCAGCTAAGATTCATCCAATAAACACTTTGAAAAGGTGCTAAAAGTCTATTTGAGGCGTATAATTTTAAATAAAGAAAAACCTATTTAATTTAATTTCTTCTAGGCTTCCAATACACTTTTAGCGCTGCATCACAAATCAGAAAGCATTTGATTAATGAGATGGTCACTAATAAAACCTGAGTTCCAAGTCGTTTGTTCAATGCTTCGATCCACATATTACCAGCATATGCAGGCTTTAGCTGAGTCCAAACAGTCATAACAGAAGCAACCTGAAAAATGACCAATAAGTTAAAAGATAACAAGAAAGGAAGTAGGAAAAAAAAATGCAGTAATTCATAAGTAACATCATCAGCCGGTGGTGATGGTAAAGAAATAAAGACACCAGCATTAGATATTGTAATGCAGACAATGCATGAAAATCATATCCACAGTAACAAATAAAGTAGAACCGAGTCTACGTCATTGCTACTTCCAATCAAAATTCGGTTAAGACACTTTATACTGATGTTATTATCCTAATCCAATTACATAACCAGTTTCCCATGTTCTAACCAGTTGCCCATGTTCCATACTTACTTCACTGACCTCTTCACAGACAAATGTTAGTTGTCTAATAATTTACTTGAGATCCCTAGAAAGTGGTTGACAGACAACTCAAATCTATTCATGAGAAGTACACATCCATATCATACATCAAGGTTAATTCATACATACAATCCAACGAGATCAACCATCTGAACTCAAACTAGAAACTTATGTGGCCTTTTCACATACTAGTTAGGATTTGTCCCAAGAATATGAATAATGCAAACTATTATTTGAGAGAACCAGAGTTGTTCACAGAATGATATTGCATTCGTCTACCTCAAAGGTACACCTCAGCTTCAGAGAAAACCATAGCAAAAAGAAAATAATTATGTGGACAAGCAAATACCACAACATATGCTTAATAATAACATAACAATATTGAAATTCCAATAGAATAGAATAGAAGAGATAAGTGGGTATCGGCTTCAACAAAACCCATCTAAGACGAGATTGCAATACCAGATGAGCATCCAAGGGTGTTGGGTAATTTCCGTTGATTGTGTCTATCCAGCTAAATATCAAGTTATGATATCCATAAGGTTTTCCTGACATGCTTAATGCATATTCCCAGGCAGCACTTTCATTGAACTTGGCCCGGAGTTTGGGATGTAAAGGAAGCAACGCAATTTGTGGATTGGCATCATCTTTTGTCAGCTCAGATTCCCACCATTCATCCCATGGTAAGATTGCAATAACATCTTCTCCCTATAATGCAAATTCAAAAATCATAAAGATATGCTCCACCAGGACAGTAGAAGAGAAAATTGAATCACTAAAGTCCAAACACATGGCCTTTTAAGCATTCTGCAGATAGTTAGCTTTGGAGACATCTACCAGTAACTGAATGAGTAATTAACACAAGCTCGCAAATTGCGAACAAAACCAACAAAGTCGCGCTGAAATTTACAGTCAAAAGGAATTAACACAAGCTAATTTGGGCAGAGTTAAAAATTACCTTCTCATTCTCATGCCCTGATTCTCCAACCCATAGCTTTCCTTCAGAGTCCCTTAAGCAAACAGCAGTATGACCAGCATAAGCTCCAGTTACCCACTTTTCTAGTGTCTCAAAGCCACCCCAACGGCCTCGAATTTTTGACAGTGCCAGGAAATCTCCGGAATGGATATCCTCAACACTGATGTTTGTTACCCATGGCTGAGGACGTTCTTCAAAAACAGCCCCCATGTGCTTTTTTAGAAATGCAATGTTAGTGTTCTCACCCCATCCAGTATTTGTAAATAAAGGGAATACCTCCCACAGAGCCTGAAGAGTTCCTAACATCCCTGCTTGTAGGAGAAAAATCGAAACCCCCCTATTTTTGACCTAACAAGCAGTATTCGTTATATAGAGCTATTATATAATTAAAAAAAAAGTCAATGTTTCCATAAATGAAAGCACAATTCTAAATGAAGCGAAATTTGCTTACATATTCAAACTCTGCTTTCGATTCCCACTCTTTGAACTCAAGTGTATGTTCGCGAGATATGAAATAATAATCCCATGTAACGCGATATGGAGTCGCAAAGATATAAAGATCCATACATGTCCAACTATGAGCTTTACTAACCTGGATATATAAATATAATGAGAGGGAGAGGAACATTAACAAAGAATATAGACAGTGCTCAATTGCAACAGCCACATCCCAAATGGAAACCATTAGACCACTACCATCCTTCTACATTCGTTAATTGAAAACGCCAATATAATCAAAAGATAAAAAGAAAAATCATGATTTTTATTTATTTATTTTTGTCTCCCTATCCTTTTCCTGACCAAAACTAGGGAGAAGAAGGTAATAGAAAACTTATTGCAAAATCTTGAACACATTAATCCAAGGAACACAGACTAGGAAAGGTTGTACGCAGCCGGTATCTTCAATACAAAGTTCATGAATACAAGTATCTTTACATATGCCAACTTTTCAATTCAACTCGTCTTTAAAAGGTTCCATACAACATATTTCATAACAAAATTGAGGTTGCATACAGCCGGTATCTTCAATACAAGTATCTTTACATATGCCAAATTTTCAATTCAACCCATATTTAACAGGTTCCTGACAAAATATATCGTAACAAAATTGATAAATAAAATCTGAAGCAATGAAGTCCAGTGTATTCCAAACTCATCAACATAATCTAATGAAAGTGAATAGTGAAAGAAAAGGGTAACCATGAAATCAATAAATTTCAACAAATTAATACTTAGGAGAAACAGGTAACCCAACCCAACTCATAAAAAGTTATTCAAGATAGCATCAATCACAAACCAATATTACACAATAAGCCACCTTATAAGTCCAAGAAAAGTCCTAAACATTTCTCAAGCAGTCCAAATACGTTTATGTTTCACACCTTCATTGTGAAATTATCAAAAGACCGTGCCTTAAATTTTACTTTTTTCAGCACATATATATCAAAATGGAACACTGGGCATCTCCAAGAGTCTAAATACAAGATACTCTATATTCTAGATGGTTCGTGCTTAAAAATAAGCCATAAGAAACTTTTTGTTTTAACTTTTTAAAACAAAGAGTGGGTTTGGTTCTTCAAAGTAAACCTACTCTCTATTTACTTGAAAATAGAGATAGAGAGTGAGTTTAGCTCTGCTTCTTAAATTATTAAAATCATATTTGAATGGCGACTGACATATAAAAAGATAATGTTAAGTAAAAAATAGGAGAAATTAATAAATATTTCTTCAAAAAAGCAGAATGAAGAGCCAAAATATAGAGTAACGTCGGCGAGTAAATAAAATTTTAATCTCTAAATTTAAAGATATTTTCTAAACTTATACAGGCTTGAACATTCCCTTCAGAAAATTCATTCAATCTAAGAAAAAAGGCAAACTGCATCCAATGTTTCCCAACTTTATCAATCAATTTTAAACATTCATAAAAAATTAAAAAAACTGAACACCTCAATTTTAAATTTTAGGTCACAATATTTACTACCAAGTCCAGATAAATCCCCTACCTAGAGTAAAAGGAAAGAAAAAATAAATAAATAAATAAATAAGGTTACCTCCAATTACCTTTATATGAAGAGTGCCACCACCAAATTCAGTACTACTCTTATTATGAAACTCCATCCAAGCACTGTTATTATAAAAGCAAGATCCTTTCCAGTTCAGGGAGTTATTGGCAGCAAAGGCAGCCCCCACAAAGGAGGGTAAAAGGTCCGCAGCATTATTAAGAGTGCCCATAATTGGCCATGACACTTTTCCAGGAAGCCATGGCAATACGTCCCCGAGATGAAAGGGTGATTTAAAGGCTTGTACTTTTGGCGTCTGGAGGTAAGAAATTGTAAGAATTGTGAATATTAACAATAATATTTGATGGGTCTTGCAGAGAATTTCCATGGCTGATCAAACTTTGAAAGGAAAAGGGAAGTTGCGTGGTGGGTGGGGTGGATGGGTTGAGTGTACAGGGAGAGATTGTTAATTCATATGACTTATGAGGAAGATTTGGGCGTTTCTTTTCTTCTTCTTGTTTCCCATTTTGATAAGGATTATGAGAAGTTGGAGGGGATGCTAATGTGATTAATAAATAAATAACCAAATTTTTTGTATTTTATCAATGGGATTTCAACAACACAATTAATTTTAATTAAAGGCAAAAGTGCATCAAGGTGTTCGTAAGGGCAACTTGATCCTCTTTTTTGGAGATATCAGATGAGGGACCCTTGGGAGAGTCGTTGATCCATCTATCGTCTATATATGATTCATACTAGATTGACCAATTGTTTATTTCATCTTCTCTACGTTCTTGATAGTCTATGTTTGTGACATGTTTCTGTCACCTTCCCCATTACTTAAAAAAAGTGAGCCACCGATTCAGGTACAAAATACTATCATTATCGCCATGATCTAGTTCGGTTCGATTTTAATAAGAAATAGAACGAATTAAATATTGCAATTATTTTGGTTCAATTCGATTTTTTTAAGAAGAAAATGTAAATTTTGTGCTATTTTATTTGCGATAATGTGTTGATTATTCTAAATTTTTATTGATAGTTTGAATCATATAACTTTATTGATTGTACCAAAATCATTCAATTCTTGATTCTACACATCAAAACTAATTTAATTTAAATAGAATTAAATTGAAGTAATCCACCCTGACATTGAAATTTGATTCTTGTGATTTGCGAAAGTGTATATCATGTAGTGTGTCACCTTCGTTGAGAGATGAGTGACGTGACAAAATTGTAATTATTAGATTAAATATGTGAGACGTAAAAGTTGAGGTGAGATTGTGCTACATGTAAATTCGATAAATCAATATGTAAATCAGAATATACATGTAGCAAAATTGATTGTATTTAGAATGATATGTTAGTTAAACATTAATAAAAATATTATTAAACAAATATGTAATGCGAATGCCTTTCTTCAATTGTATCTAGTATTAAACGTACGCTAATATAGTATTAAATGTACTTATTCAATCTAATAGAAACGTATTTTATGAATAAAATGTGACCAATTATCGAAGGGAAAAAGAAAAATTTATTCTTAAAATCGCTTTTTGTTCCAGTTTTCTGTAAATTCTATTTATAAAATCTTAGGAGACATATTGATAACTAATCAGAGTGGCGCAGCGGAAGCGTGGTGGGCCCATAACCCACAGGTCCCAGGATCGAAACCTGGCTCTGATATTAAGAGAGCAGGCTTCTCTTCCCACTCAACCTTTTTCTACCCCTTTTTTTTTTTTTTCCAAATTAAAAGATCATAGTTAACAAAATTTTCAGAATAGAGCAATGCTTCGTTATTATTTTCGTTTTTTTTTTTTTTTTCATTTTCACATTCATCAATTTCGGAATTTGAATACCCCAACTTCTACGAACAAAGCGACCAAGTTTCAAAAACTTGAGATTGTACAAAATATTCACATTCAACACATTTTTTACGATGAATTTCCAGTGCTTTCCTCCTTATTTCCTTCACATTTCAGTATAAATGGTAGGAATATAATGTTGGATAAATAAATAGTAATAAAGAACATGTAATTCTCGAATTTGCCTAGTAAAAATAGAACAAGAAACAGTATACTATACTCAAAAAATAGATACCATACAGATAGAGCAACAACAAATAGATAATTTCTGAATTTCTGTTTTTCCAAGTACCAAAATCTCCAGAGAAATGCTCTCTGTTAGTATGTAAAGAAACTACACAACATGTATAGCTATTTGAGTTTGATTCCTGTATCTAAATTATGCTGTTTAAAAAAAAAACACAACACCAGTAAGTTAAAGGAGGGAGAAATCTTGGTTCACCCCCATTGAATGCTCTATATATTCTAAACTATGCTGATATTCCTGTAGCTTCCTTTGGTATCAGAAATAGGAAACAGACTGGGACGAAGATGGAGAAAAACTGAATAATGATTCCTAAGAGAAGGTTGTCGAAAGAACCCGAAGAGATATTCAGAATTGAAGCCAGTGCCGCACCTACGAACGATCCAATTGTTGATCCTAAGTTGTTTATAGACATAAAGAGTGCAAACAAAGTTCCTTCAATCCCAGGTGGGCAAAGATGTCCTGATAAGATGAGGAAAGGCATGAACCTGTGATGAAATAGAGAATTGAGTGAGTTTGATAAGTGCACGACTTCAAGATTCATGGTCCTGTTATTTATACATACATAAACCCTGTTACGTAGCCAAGCGAGTTTTATGTATGGATAGCTAATACTAAATGAAATGTGAGCCAAAACAAACAAATAGATAAAAGTAATGCATGAATTCTTGATTCGGGGTGTGTTAACAATCTACCGCAACAAAAACAACTTTCCGATACCAAATTTGAACAACGTACTTAAATTGATTGATGCCGTCCGCAAGAGCTGAACCAAAAAGCACCATGACCTTGTCTGATATGCCTAATGAAATGTTTGATCTAGACACCAAAACTCCGTCCAGAAGAATCAAAATAGACAACCCAATATGAGTGCACCTGC